>MJUU01049424.1:57970-85579 GCA_002080025.1 Modiolus philippinarum
AAAAAATTAAATTTTTGAAATTTGCCCCCTTTGGGCCCCATTTATCTCATGAACGGCACATGCCACATGAAATTCGTTGGCATACCTGTGATTGGAAATTTCCTCAGGAAGACACTGAAAGAAACCCTATCAAAATATGATGAATACAACATAGCTCGCCGGGGATTCCAGTAACCTCAATGCACAATAAATTCGAAGTAATAGAAAGCTTTCTTCACAAGAAAGTCACATATCAAATATAAACATTCTATCACTAAACAACTTAATTCTAGAAGCAAAGTTAAAGTCTTTAAAAAATACCCTCAGGGCAAGGTCAAGGTTGAAATGTCTACAAATATGGTACCACTAGAAAGCTCTCATCATAAGGAAGTCACATACTAAATATGAACATCCTACAACTAAAAGCCTACCTTCTAAAGGCAAGGTTAAAGTTTTTTAAAAATAGCCCTCAGGGCAAGGTCAAGGTCAAAATGTCTACAAGTATGGTACCAGAAGAAAGCTCTTATCATAAGGAAGTTACATGCCAAATATAAACACCCTACCACTAAAAGCCTACGTTAAAGTTTTTTGAAAATTGCCCTCAGGGCAAGGTCAAGGTCAAAATGTCTACAAGTATGGTACCAGAAGAAAGCTCTTATCATAAGGAAGTTACATACCAAATATAAATACCCTACCGCTAAAAGCCTACCTCCTAGAGGCAAGGTTAAAGTTTTTTGAAAATTGCCCTCAGGGCAAGGTCAAGGTCGAAATGTCTACAAGTATGGTACCAGAAGAAAGCTCTCATCGTAAGGAAGTTACATACCATATATGAACACCCTACCACTAAAAGCCTACCTTCTAGAGGCAAGGTTAAATTTTTTTAAAAATTGCCCTAAGGGCAAGGTCAAGGTCAAAATGTCTACAAGTATAGTACCAGAAGAAAGCTCTCATCACAAGGAAGTTACATACCAAATATCAACATCCTAGCTATTCAGGTCTCAATTCCACAAGCCAGGTTAAAGTTTTGCTGACGCCGACGCCGACACCGGGGTAATGACAATAGCTCTCCGGACATTCGTCACGGCGAGCTAAAAAATAGTCAGCTTTGGACCTGTGTCACTAAGAAGATGTAGGTACTTGGGAGGAGTTGAAGTACATGGTAAAAACTAGAGAACTAACAAATTCAGAAATGGCTCTGCAAAATACAGTGCACCCTCATCATACTGCCCCTCTGCAATGGCAGTCCCCTACTTATCCCAACCCTTTTCAAGGTCCATTTTTCAAAATTAGACATACAGTAGTTTCTATGTAATTTATTCCCTTGATATATTGCCATCCTCATTTATTGCAAGTATTTCCTTAGACCCAAAAAGGGGATAATGAGGGTGCACTATATAGGTTTTAAAAGTACTGACATACAAAATTGTTAACTAATAGACTTGCAAATTGTTTAAAAGATACAACCCATCACTGCCAAGATTCTAACCAAATTACAAATATTTTTCACTGATAGAAGTCAATAATTTTGCAAAGATCTATTTTTTAATTCAAAATCAAACCATGGATAAACAGGAAGAAGTCACCAAATAGACCAAACAAAAGTTGTCGCCGAAAGGATAAAAAACAATTAACTTCATAATAATACATGTATATGGTTACATTTTAAAACTAACCTTTTCAGCCCCTCCAGTTTGTGTGGTATTCAGATGTTCCACACTGATCTCCCCCGTCATGGGTGGCTTTGCCATCACCATGACACCATCAGTGTTAATTGTAGAGAAACAAATATTCTTGGCACATAGTTTCAGAACAATACGGTACATAATACCAGAGCTCAGTGTTAGATCATGCATGCCTACATCAAAAACAGTTGACAAATGTACAAAATCTTTAAAACTGGTCCACATATCTGGAAAAAAATGCAAAGTGAATAGCATTAGTTTCAAGTATATTTACTGGCAGGTCATAAGATCTCAATGAGTACCGGTTTTCCACATAGTTTTTTTACTCTATGAACAGAATAGTTCTTTTTTATTCTGTGAAGTGAACAATCAAATCTTATGTTTATGATTGAAAAAGAAACAGCAACAGTACATGATCAGCATAGCTGCCAGAGTTTTTTTAAAACATTCAACAACAACATGTGTATATATTGTATAGTGGAAACTTTATTAGTATGGAGATAGCCTTGAAATGCTAGTTTATGTCATTGAAATAAAGTGATGAAAATATGTGTGGAAATATGCCCATATAATTTAACATCCATTTGATTTGGGGTGGTTATGAATGTTCTGTACAGGGGATTTATTTTGCAAGAAGCATATTGCTGTTGATGATGGAATATCTGGCTGTTGTCAAGTAACTGTCTGTGCCAAAATACAAGCAGTAATTTATAACCAAATTCACTGTTAATGTTACAACTATCATATTTCCCTTTAGGCAATCCTAAGTAAATGTCAATATTATTCAATCCCTCTGACGCGCAACTAGAAATACTGTTGATTGGCACCTTCTTGCCTTAGTTCAATGACAAGCACTTTTGTTTTGGAAGTTGTATCGCCAGACCACTCAATTTGCGACAAACAAATCTCAAGATGATGCTCTTAAATCTTCAAATACAATACAGTTAACCCCTAAATTGAATATCAAATTTGTTTAAAATTCATTAATATTTCAGTTTATGCCTTAAAATCCACAGGAACACTTACTCCCAACAGTAGATCTTTTCTCCACAGCAACCCAGGCATCAGTGGTATATAGTTTTACAGGATCTGGTACTGTCCAGTAAGTCTTTAGTGAACTTGTAGACATCTGTACATCTATATCATCATCACAGTAAAACCTGTTGTCCTACAAGTAATAGTATGTACATGTATATGAAGCACCACTTTGCCATTTCTTTTCTTTATATCAAAAAATATTTTCTGATATTAAAAATTCATTTTTTGATAATCAGAAAATTGATTTTTTGATATCAAAATTTCTGATATCAATAAAACAAATTTCTGATATTAAAAAAATGATTTTCTGATCTGATACCAGAAAATCAATTTTTTCATATCAGTAAATGAGTTTTCGATATCAGAAAATCATTCCTATTTTTTGAAATCAGAAATTCAATTATTTTTTATATCAAAATACATGTATATTTTTTTTTAATAAGAAATTCCATTTTTTGTCACAAGAAATTTGATTTTTTGATATCAGCTATCAGAATTTTTTTATGTAAAAAAATAAGGAATAAATAGCAAAATGTCTCCTCACATATGTTATGTTTACAGCAAAATCTGTTGTCCTTCAAGTGAAAGTATGTAATGTTTCAATTTTTGACAGTAAAAATATAACATAAAACACTTGGAAGATAATTATATATAGATTATTATATGCCATTTTTCATATCATATGCTTTATCAGCCCAAGGTCATGTTTATCAGCCCCGAGAGCTGTAGGCTCGAGGGCTGATAAAGCGTACGATATGAAAAATGACACATAATGATCTGTTTATCATATACTACAAATATATCAAATAACATCATCATTTCAAATTCAAGCACATATGAATGTGTTATTTTCGGTTATATATCATTTATTTTATTTATACAATTTCTGTTTTTTTTTTGTTTTGTTTTTTTTGCATATGCCGGTTGCCACTGACCAATTTCCCATTTCTGCTTATGAATAAATTGTGCCTTTAACCTGGAGTCAATTGGCATAAAATGCACCAATGAACATTGTGACTTCTACAAATCTTTTTTGTGAAGTCAAAATTTCCCAGGATAATACTCCTTTATTGTAAACACTGGTTTCCAGAAATTACCGAAGAAGGGTGTGATATATCTTCCAAACATTGACAGAATGGCATGTGATAATTACAGGAGGTATCTTTATCAGCAAGCTCTCCTATTTATAATTACAATTCCTGTGAAAATTGTAGCTTTATACAAGGGTAAAATTATTGCTTTATTTTTAGCAAGTATATGATAAAATAAATTCTATAAATATGCCTCTTGATTTATCATCCACCGATACAGAAACATAGGTAATCAACGATTACAAAGTTCGCCTCGTTGTGGCACTTTGTCGCAGCAACCAAATTTTGCCTGGATGCCGACATACTATCAAAATTGTATGTTTTAGCAAGGTAACCTAAACCAACAATGTACAGTTACTGAGCTCTGAACTTGGATGTATACATTAGTGTAAGTCATTCATGTGAAAAATGTAGGTCTAAGTGACCTAATTTTGTCTGGATGCTGAGCTACCATCACAGATGCATGCACATGCACATGCAAGATTATCCTACCATGTACAGTAAATGAGATCTAATCCCTGACATGAACTTGAATGTAAGTCACTAAAGCGGAAAATGGAGGTCAAAGTGACCCAATTTTGCCTGGATGCTGACCTACCATAAGAGATGCATGCAATTGCAAGGTTAGATGATCATACAATGTACAGTGACTGAGATATTAACTCGGACGTAAACTTGAATGTAAGTCACTCAAGCGGAAAATATAGGTCAAAGTGACCTAATTTTGCCTGAATGCTGACCTACCATCAGAGATGCATGCACATGCAAGGTTAGGTGATCCTACTATGTACAGTGACTGAGATCTGAACTAAGACGCAAATTTAAATGTAAGTCACTCAAGCAGAAAATATAGGTCAAAGTGACCTTATTTTGCCTGGATGCTGAGCTACCATCAGAGATGCATGCATATGCAAGGTTAGATGATCCTTCCATGTAAAGTGACTGAGATCTGAACTGGGTTGTAAACTTGAATGTAAGTCACTCAAGCGGAAAATGTAGGTCAAAGTGACCTAATTTTGCCTGGATGCTGACCTACCATCAGAGATGCATGCACATGCAAGGTTAGATGATCCTACCATGTACAGTGACTGACATCTGAACTCTGACATAAACTTAAATGTAAGTCACTCAAGCAGAAAATATAGGTCAAAGTGACCTAATTTTGCCTGGATGCTGACCTACCATCAGAGATGCATGCATGTGCACAGTTAGATTATTGTACTATGTATAGTAACTGAGACATGAACTTAAATGTAAATTTGAATGCAAGCCACTCAAGTGGAAAATATAGGGTCAGAGAGACCTAATTTTCTTGGAGGCTGTGAGTCAGCCCAAGATGCACCTGCATGCAAAGTTTGATGACCCTACACTTCATAGTTACTAAGATATATACCCAAATGTGGACGCGGCCGCGGACGAGGACGCCTGGGGTACTCCAATAGTCCCCCTCAACTTCCTTGAGGCGAACTAAAAATCTGGTGTCCTTAACTACATATACAAAGTTATTTAAAATTTTTATCTTAATTTCAAAACTAATTTTATTGTGCTAATAAATAATTTTCGCTATAATTGACATTTTTCAGGAATTGTATTTCATAAGACATGGTGCCTTATCGACTGTGAAAGCCACTACACTGCTTTTTAATTATTATTTTTTAACCTGTCAGATCACTTTGACTATGACATTACAAATTGTTGAGTTATCTGAAAATTATTTTAAATATAAAGTGGAGTTTGTAACGAACAGACTTAAAATGAAATCTCAACTTCGAAGTTGTTATTGATGTCAATCCAGACTATTATATTCAAGCAATAAATGGGATTCCAATGATCATGATGATGTGATTACAAAGCTGTCATTTATAGGCAATTCTACATTGTTTCTCTTTTCACAAATGATGCTTATAGCGAAATAAGATCAAGAGTCCCGTAGAAATTGATATAAACGAATTCTACTGTACAAAACATAATTTTTATATACTTACACTTTGATGATGATCTACTGACATATCTGTAAAGACAAGATATTCAGTTAACAATTTGTATGGAAACAAGATGTGTTTGTGAAACATTACATATGCCCCCAACAAGGGCAAGTTTTGACATCTGTGACCTTGAACTTTGATCTCATATAGTGTCTTTTGGGCATATTTATGTTCCTCTTGAGTAGACTTATACACTTGCCAAGTGTGAAAAGTCTATCTTTCATAGTTCAAAAATTATAGTGAAAGCTAATGTTTTGGACCCACGGACACGCACACAGTCAGAGGGCAAAAACAATATACTGTCCATCTTTGATCTGGCAGCATAAAAAAGAAGAAAGATTGCAAAATCAGGGGTTCTGAAAGTTTGATGCCTCATCTTCTTCTGCGTTGCTTTAAAGCAAAGGATGAGGTGCGATAAGGGCCTTTTGTGGCCTAAAACAAGGATTGTCAGAAGACAACATAGCTCGCCAGGGATAAGAGTGATCTCAATGCGCAATAAATTTGAAAGTTATAGAATGGTACCACAGAAAGTACTCATCACAAGAAAGTAACATACCAAAACATCCTACCACTAAACAACTTAATTTTAAAAACAAGGATAAAGTTTTTAAAAAATTGCCCTCAGGGCAAGGTAATGGTTAAAATGTCTACAAATATGGTACCACTAAAAAGCTCTCATCATAAGGAAGTTACATACCAAATATAAACAACCTACCACTAAAAGCCTACCTTCTAGAGGCAAGGTTAAAGTTTTTTTTTTTTTTAAATTGCCCGAAGGGCAAGGTCAAGGTCAAAATGTCTACAAATATGGTACCAGAAGAAAGTTCTCATCATACTGAAGTTACATACCAAATATGAACACCCTACCACTAAAAGCCTACCTTCTAGAGGCAAGGTTAAAGTTTTTTAAAAATTGCCCTAAGGGCAAGGTCAAGGTAAAAATGTCTAGAAGTATGGTACCAGAAGAAAGCTCTTGTCACAAGGAAGTCACATACCAAATATCAACATCCTAGCTCTTCGGGTCTCCATTCCACAAGCCAGGTTAAAGTTTTGCTGACGCCGACGCTGGGGGTATGGCAATAGCTCTCAGGACATTCGTCCCGGCAAGGTAAAAATGAGTTTGCTTGAATTCACAATATGTTTTGTTGAAATGTTCTATAGTTATAGGTTAACAGTAAACAGTAAGATTACTCAAGTATTGATGTGCAGTTAATTAGTTTTTGTCTAGGCCTGCAAAAGAAAAATAAAACTAGAGTTATAATGCTAAATCATGCTGATATATCGGCAGTAATGATGACCATCAATATGTTCGTCGTTCGCTTTACAACCCGCGGGGTTATTTCAGGTGCGACTTTTCTATGACCCAAATCATAATTTCCCCTAAAAAAGGGCCCTGCGACCAATAATCCGATGCGACTTTTAATGTGAATTTCACGGTAGTTAATTACCGATAAAAAGAATAATATAAGTTTTGATTTTGATAGAAGGGGCTCGTCCATTATTGATCGCCAATATTTCTTGTATCAAAAACAAAACTTCCATTATTCTATATGTACAGACACATGGATTAAAAGTGGATCAAGTCTTCACACTAAAGCATCATGCAAATCAACCAAAAAACAATAATATACGTGTAGTCAGATATAAGTGTTCCAAAAATGTGTATATTTAAGCAACTTCTTTATCAGTTATTACAAACTTGCCTGTCATATTGCAGGGTTCTCCATCATAGATCATGACACCAGTTAACACACCATTTTCTGTTACTATGGTTACACCATCAGATGACACCATTGTATTGCCAGCAGTGGAAACAGCACTTACAGAAAAGTAATATTTCTACAAATAATAAAGACAAAATATAACTTAGGCTTATTCCTTGTACTGATAAGAATAACTAAAAAATCTATCAAAACAAATACTTTGAAATAACAGCGAGCCAGCCTGAAACAGGCTAATTTTTTTTACAGGGAAGGCAAATACTTTCAACAAGTCTGGACCCAAATTGATGTCTCGCCCGCCCGTTCATGGTCGCAAAATTGATGTGAATTCTCAAACTGACTAAATCAGAAAACTTAACAATTTGCTAGACTGTGAAATTAGGGTAAGTGACAAAAGCAATAGAGCAGACTGTCATGAATCACCAAAAACGCAAATATCAGTGACCTATTACTGATAGATACTGAAAAACCAAACATGTTCATTAGACCGTGAAAATGAGGTCAAGGGCTAAAGCCAAACAGCAGGCTGTCATGTTCCATTTAAGACAAACCCAAATACCAAATATTATTGACCTTACATTAACAGATACTGGGAAACTTAACATGATCACTGGACCGTCAAATTGAGGTCACAGACAAAAGCCATATAGCAGACTGTCATGTACTTCTCAAGACCAACCTATATACCAAATATCATTGACCTACCACTTATAGTTACTAAGAAAATGACTTAATCACAAAAACTTAACATGCTCAGTAGACCGTGAAATTGAGGTCAAGGACTAAAGCCATATGACAGACTGTCATGTACTACGTAAGACCAACCTCCATACCATATATCATTGACCTACCACTTATAGTTACTGAAAAACTGAACTAAGCACTAAAACTTAACATGTTCATTGGACCGTGAAATAGAGGTCACAGACAAAAACTATATAGCAGACTGTCATGTACTACTCAAGACCAACCTATATATCAAATATCATTGACCTACCACTTATAGTTACTGAGAAAATGACCTAATCACAAAAACTTAACATGCTCACTAAACCATGAAATTGAGGTCAAGGACAAAAGCCATATGACAGACTGTCATGTACTACCTAAGACCAACCTACCGTAATAACTCGAATTTTTCGACACTCAGATTCACCACTTCTGGGGGATTTTGAAAAAACGTCGAAAAATATGATTTTTTATGTTTTCAGGGCAATTTTCAACAGAAATCAGCGATCTGCACTTATGTCATCAGTCCCAATGTTTGCTGGTAAAAGTTACCTAATTATGAGTGCCTGTTATATCTCTTTAATAAAGCTATGCAGTATTTGTGTTGTTTTTATTATCTAAATAAAGCTATCAGACTTATTGTTTTATTATTAATTAAACTTTTTCAACAACACATTGTTTACATTTTACCTGGACTGAATCACGTGATCAAGGTGGTCTGATTTTCTCTTATTAGACTCGTGTATTGCCATTATTATGATCAGATAATTTTAATAAAACTCATTTAATCACAATGCAATTAGCTTTTACTAAAATATCATAGTAATTTGTACACACAAGCTGTCATAAAAAGGTCATCACTTTGTTGTGTATCGATCCAGAACAAACAATGATTTCCGGTATCTATTTTTATTAAAAATGTGTTGATAGGGGTACAATACAGAGAAATCAATAAAAATTGCAAAGAAAACAGAGGTGGAGTTGATTATTAAGTGTAGTAATAGAAGACATGAAATCACTTTGATAGCAATTTATTTAATTGACAACTTAAGTTGGGCTTGGGACACTTGTTTTGACAACAGCTTGTCATATTGTTTTATTGTAATATCATCTATCCCATATCCACTCCTAATGGAGGCCTAGAATATAATTAAAGGTGTCACTTTACTCAAGTGCCAAGCGTGGGTAATACCTAAAATGGCCTCCCACCTGACACTGACCATTCAGTCACTTTTAATGTACTTTATAACATTGGAAAATTAAAAATCCTACTTTTATACAAATTTTATTTAATAATTTCAGTTTATTCATTAAGCAAATGCTTTGAAAGTCCTTATTTATTCCTCTTTTAAATACAGGAAGTGACATTCATTTATCTCCCTTTGAACAAGGAAGTAAACAAACCATTCATGTCTGGAACAATCTTTTTCAAATAAAACATGTGAAAAAATATTTTATTGAATATATAAGGTAACAAACTGATAATATTAACAAAGAAAACGATGTTTGTACATCCTGAACAGTGTTGTTAAAATAATAATTGTAATTTCCTTTCAAATCAGTCAACTTCGATTTTTTTCACCAGACCATTTTTGAAGATAGTCGAAAAATTGAAGATATCAAAATTTTGACTTTTCTGAAAAAATGAAAAGTGTCGAAAATTTCGGCCATGAATAAATCGAGACAAGACATTACATACTAAATATCATTGACCTACCACTTATAGTTACTGAGAAACTAAACTAAGCACAAAAACTTAACATGTTCATTGGACCGTGAAATTGAAGTCACAGACAAAACCATATAACAGACTGTCATGTACTACTCAAGACCAACCTATATACCAAATATTATTGACCTAACACTTATAGTTACTGAGAAAATGACCTAATCACAAAAACTTAACATGAAAGTTTACGCCACAGTCATACTTTGAACACATATGTCTCGATTTCCTCGCCTTTTGTCGCGGGCGAGACAAAAATGTAAAAAGACATACATATGAAAAAGAAAGGAAATGGGTTAAATGTGAAGGAGACAACATCCCATATCCAGGTTAAAATGACCCAAAACAAAGCATCTAGGGGTCACTGTACGGTCTTCAACACAGTGAGGAACCTCACACCATATAGCAAGCCCTAAATGGCCCCAAAAAGGAAAAAGTGAATAAATCAATGGAAACAAACCACATCCAATAACCCAAATATCAAGAAACTAAAATTTTATAAGAAGACAAGGACAAGCCAATGACCAACATATTCCTGACTTAGGACAAGCTCAAAAATTGCGGTGGGGTTAAACTCGTTTTCTTTGATCCAAACCCTCCCCTACATATTAAAATCTTAAGTTCAGGATAGGCTAGAATTTGGAGTGAGTTTCCAACTCTGCAAAACATACTTGAACATATACTTGAATATACTGTATAATCGTTTATTTTCGTGGGGATAAAATTTTGTGGATTTAACCTCTATAACTATTTCGTGGGGACAAATTTTCGTAGAATTCATGACATATTTAGTCATTTGTATTACTGCCATTAAATTCGTGGGGATTTAATTTCGTGGATAACTCATACCAACGAAATAAACGAAATTTAATCCCCAACGAATATTTCTGCTTTTACAGTATATGTATTTTTGTGTTCCCCAATCATGAAGATCATAAAGACTTCATAGGAATAATAATTTTAAACGGCGTATAAAGAGCATGCTTTGTATCCTAGGCAATAGTGCAGTAAATGTGAAATTTACTTTCAAGTGCATAAATGAACAGACATAACATAGTTTGAAAAAGACACAAAATCACTACCTAGTATCCATACTTTCAACTACAGTTGAAATAATAACATTATCTACTTAGTGTGTGCAAGCGCAGAGTATATAAGGCTGTCACAAAAACACCTTTTTCTCCAGATTGTCACCATAGCAAAGCTGTTTATTTGGTTGCTTTATAGGTCATAAGGAAGAATGTTGCAAGACATTGCTATATTCCAATCAGTGTCAAAATCATCAATAGCCCTAGCCTTGCTTCAGTAAGTAACAAATTCACTGCTCATTGGTTGACATTTACATCCGATTTCTGTGAGAACTATAATTGCAGAAACAGCAAAACCCTGATATAGAGATAATTGTTTCATTTGTAACCTTTGTAAATTCCACAGATTTCAATAAATTCATTTTTTCAATCTTAAGTATAAGTTTCCCTTGAAATTATTACATAAATGTACATCTCATTTGTGATAATAATTGCCCATTATTATTACCTGATAAGGATTAAGAGATAATCCTGTTTCCTTATGGGATAAAGCTGTACCAACATCCTTTGTAGACACAATATCACCACCTCCTTTGGTAGTACCAATACTGATTCTATAAGTTACATCTAAATGTGGATGAGCGAAACCTGACCATCTTGCTGCCATACTGGTTGTATCTTTCTGGAAATCTACATCTTCAATATCCTTCAAAACAATATGATATTGAATATCAGATTCATTGCAATGAAAAAAGACCATATAAAGTGTTCTTTAAATAGTATTTTTGTCAGAAAACCTACAATTTTAGTCCTTAAGGGCAAATTCAATTGTTTCAGGGGAGATAATAGCAAGATACATTTAATATGTATTTGCTGGGGGCCATTCCAGCAAAACATACATGGGATGGGGGAAGGCACTTAAAATTTGCTGCTATGGATGGTCATTACAGATTTAAGTAAAAATTCACAAGAAAATAAAAAAAAAAAACTTTTGCATCAATGTTTTTCAAGTGCCTTCCCCAATCCCTTGTATGTTTTGATCGAACAAACCTGAATATGATGTCATTTTGATATATATAGAATTAAAATCTAAAATCACAAAGGAATAACCATTTTTTCACGAAAAAGTCATGTGTTACTTCCAGCTCGGCAAATTTTCCAGTGGTTACAAAAAGGGTGATTCTTAAATGTTGGATATTTTTATGTATTATTTGGAAGTGAACTAGTTATTAACCTGTATTATTTTCTGTCCTTTTGAAGCCTCACATGCAAAACTTCTCACAAACAAAACAAAAATTACATGTACATGTATGTAAGAGGCACAACAAGAAAATGTGGTCTGCAATTATTTAATTGGTTACTATCAGATTGAAGATGTAGGACCAGTTTCACCCACAACCTTTTGCTACAAACAGATGACAGATGAACAATTCTTCCCCATTATAATTTTGGAGGTTTATATACAAACTAATTTGAGTTGTTCTGAACTGTACTTACCATTAATGGAATCTCGGTGTTAAATGTCTACAAAAGAGATATCTTTATTAGAACGGAATTAACATAGGAAATTATAGTAAGTAATGGACAATAAATAGAGGTCATTTTGACATTATTTTTGAAAATTATATTCTTTAATCTCTATCAAAACAGTTTGCTTTTTATTCTGTTTATTTTCACCTCAGAGCTGTTCCAGAAAAGTTTGTCTGGGACCCTTTGAAGGCACTTTATATAAATTGCTATGGGTGGTTGTGTTTTCATTATCTTTTTGTATTGTACATATGGAGAGGAAATTGGTGGTGGGGGTCAATAAAAGTGCCTTCAAAGGCCCCCATGTCAATTTTTATGGAACAGCCCTCATCCAACTGCACTCAGTATAACTATATGCTGAAGGTTTTTTTTCTGTAACATCGTCATATCACATGCATTGTCAACATTGAATTTATGAAAAATGAAAAACTTTAAAAATATTTGCCTTTAGGTCTTAATGTATGTATATATGTTGACAGATTTTTTCAAACAGAAATCTTATATTCAACTCACCTCAACATCAATATCAAAGACAACTCCTTCTGATGGCTGTTGTACATCATGGATATATGGACTGGAAGTCTCAATCTTAACAAGTCCTGCTGTATTGGTTACTTTGATAGAGACATAGTAAGTATGATGTCCATGAAGATACCAATCCAAATCTGTTACATTGACGGCAGTACAAACTGGGGGATATACTGAGGTACAGGTACCACCAAACATTAGGGGTTTAAAATTCTGTATATGTGTTCCATAAGAAGTGTGACCTGAAATAAGTGAGAAACTGATTGACAATTTGATATCAGATAATTTATAATTAATGTGTGACAGGACAGCCTACCTGCATTGTAGTAGGTAGTAGATTTAAATAACCAGTAAATCGACTGAGCCGACGGATCAATTCTTTAGCTCACTCAGTTAGGCGGCTGGCTGAGGTGCTAGAGGTCCCAGGTTCGGTTCCCGGAGATACCATTAGACAATTTTGGGAGCAGAATCATGCTCTCTGGTTACAAATGTCAATATTGAACATAAATATCCCTTATCAATTTTAATTCTTTGGTATAATGGACATTAATTTTCCTTTTCATTTTTTTTTGTAACTGTCGACAATAATTGTACATTATGATGTCTAATATTCTGAACCTCCTATTAGCAATTCAAGGTTGTAAAACTGTTTATAAATTTTTATAATGACTGCTTGAAAATGCTAGAACTAGTCAATAAATAAATATACTGCATACCAGGAATGTGTTGTTGTCTACTTAGTGTTATTTTGAATCAAATTGATGGACGGCACCCCTACATACCTACAGGTATTTAAAGACACAAATTTTCATTCTAATGCAATTTGTTTGAAAAAGTGAATAGCATCTACTGTAAAATCCACAATCTAAAAGCTGGAACTAAGGATAGTCCTATATTATGGAAAATGGGAAGTTCAGATATTCATTTAAAAGAAAAAAAAACACATATCTATACCAATACATTTCATTGACTTTTATTAGAAACTGAAGCATGGAGTCTGGCTGAAAATGACTTGTATTTACATTTCACACTCCAAGTTCATTTGACGTCAGTTTGTTTATATGGCAAAGACATTAATAAGATTTCGCCGACTTTTTCTAAATTTGATTTTTAGATCAAATAATATAAATATGTTTTTTGAGCTATTGCATTAGAATGGAGACAATCGCAAATATTTGCTTATCTAGCTCCAATTGCACGTTGCTAGGTAAACTCTATTTGCGCCCCTAAAATCTATGATTAACACCTGCAAAGCTTAAAATACATTAGTTATCTTCTTATTTAATTTGTTAAATTTGTCTGATGGCAAAGCAACCCTCATTAAATATTCACTCTGACAAAATCATAAATGTATTCTACTGTTGGACATAAAAATCAACAGTTCATTTAACATACCAATTGCAAACTGATAGTCTAACTGAAACAACTCTTCACTATCTGAAAATGCTCCACTTGCCCATGTGGTCACCAGGAGATCACCAGACAGCGATACTTGTATACTGCCACTAAACTCTGGAGGTGTAGTATCCATAAAACATGGTCCTAGGGTCTGAAATACGAGCAAAAAATGAAATAACCCTGTGTGAATGCTGTATATTTGTTCAGTTTCATAATATTTGCTTAAGGGCTATTCCATTTAAATCTACCATCCACAGGGGGGAACACCATATATTTTAGACCCCACCACCAATAGAAAAAACGTATTATTTCTACCATTAGTCAACATCAGGCTGACCCCCAGGACCAAGAGAAAAAAAAATAAAACTGGCATTCCCCTCCTGGGTGATAATTTTTTCTTGAACAGCCCTAAACAAATCTGTGTTTTTCAAGTAAAGTTCTCTTCACAAACTTGAAGATGGCAGAATTGTGTCTAAAAGTTGTATGATGCCTTTAATTTGAGAAATACATGTAGATAGGGATAAAACAATATGCTTTGATATTTTGTCAAGGGCTGTTCCAGAATTAATTGTATAGGGGGGTTAGAAGGCACTTTAATTAAAATTTGATGAGTGGTGGTCATTTCAGCCCCTCTCTGTATACGGTAAATGGGAAAAAATCAATTAAAACTATGCATGGTGGGCCAAAATAAAAAGTGCCTTCCGACCCCCTATACAAATAAATCTGGAATAGCCCTAAGAGGAATGAAGGAGTACACATTTCAACTCCTTGTGGCAAATAATATTGCCTACCTGCTGACCTACCGTCTGAGATGCATATGCAAAGTATGATGATCCTAAAATACACAGGAATTGAGACATGAACTCCCATGTACATCTGAATGCAAGTCAGTTAAGCAGAAATGTGGATTTTTGCCTGCAGACTGACCCACCATTAGAGATGTATGCATGTGCAAGATAGATGAACTTATGTACACATAGATAAATATTGAATGGAAACTGATCAAGCATAAAATTTAGGAGTGACCTAATTTTGCCGAAATGCTGACCTACCATCAGAGATATATGCATGCAAAAGGTTAAAAAATTTCAAATATTGCAAGTCAAAGAAAGTATACAGCAATCTACGATTTTGATTCTTCAATTTTTGAAATTATACTTCATAAGTTTTGAGGAATTTTCTCTCTTCAAACAAAAAAAAACCTTTGGCAAATAAAAGTATATCATTCAACTTACAGTTAAGCCTTCTACATTAGATTTGCTAATGGACTTTATTATAATATAGAATAATGTAGCATCTGGTATATTTCCATGTAATACTCGGTGATGTGCATGTTGTTTTGTCGACTCAAATGACATTATATCTGGTGCAGCACTTCCTGGTGTTGATGAAAATCCAACTTGATAGTCATATACTTTGGCAGGTATATCTATTGGTTCCCATGACAACTCCATCTGACACAAACATGATGAGAATATATACATAGGTTTTAAACTTTTTAAAATGAACATGAAACATTCCAAATGTGTTAAAAATAACATTTATCCGGTTTATTTAACTTATTTTGATGAAATCAGCTAGAACTTATTTTACTTTCAATAAATTTTGGTTATACCTTTACCATGGATATACTAGTGTGATTAAATTAGCCTACAGGCATTTCAGTAGCTTCTTTAAAGATGAAAATAGGAGTTCACCTCTTGTCTATTGCTTCTTTGAACATGTGATTTTGCACAAGATATATCAATGGAAATAGATTTCAGAGTTTACCTTTAGGAAGAAGTCAATCTGACATTTTAAGAAAGGTAGTCTTTTAAATCAGGTTCATTAATTTGAAATATATTATGAAGTGAACAATAAAAGGTGACCTTAAAATCAAGTGGCTGCTTATTCAAGGTAACTGCTAAGGCAAGTTTGACTGCATGCTGAACAATAAAATTTCAGTAAAACAAGTACAACCTATCTTAAAATGACCTTGTTTTAAAAATATCTTACACCAATCCATATAAAACTTACCAAAGAGGACTTGAATAATGTCAGTCCAATGTTAGTAGGTGACCCAGTTGAATTACTACAGAACACAGCACCATCTACCTCAATCAAAGTCCCATTATCAAATTTTTGTAATGGATAAAGGTCTATGTCAGCTAAAGTAGTACCTTTAGTACTAAAATGATAAAGAATACAGGAAATATATCATTTGTCAGGGGAAAATGAACAAAGAAGGCATTTAAGTTTACTTTAAAAAACAACCATTAATCAGCAGAGGACTTGAATACATTTGGCCTCATTGAAGCTAGTTGGAGTGTCTAAAACTCAGCATCTTTTTTGCGCATCTAAGCAAAAATTCAATAATTCAATGAGAATGTTGTCTGAATGATTTTGTATATGTTTAATACAATGATTCAAATACTAATGTACAATAAGTAGCAAGTTTGTTCGAACAATATTACATATCTGCCAAAAATTCAAAAAGTTTTATCAAAGACAGATAATTCTTTACCATAATACCATGGAATAGGTAAAATTTTCTGAGTTTGTTAGAAAAATAAGGCAGTGGATCCCAGTTTTTTTTTTTAATTTGTCAAAAGCATTTTAAAAAAACACATTTATTATAATTTTTCCAAAAATATGCATTGATGTCCAGTTGTTGATGTTGTAACGAAGTTGTCGACATTGCACTGTTGGCAATGTCATCACGCTGTCATTACTTTGTTGCCTACATCGATCTTTATCAATGCCAACATTGCAATGTCGTAACGATGTCGTTTTGTAATTGACAACATCAATGTAAAAACCCTCCACATAGCGATGTCGGCATTGTTGTCAATGTCATCACGATGTCGTTCTGTCTTTGACGACATTGTCCTTTATAGATTTCGACATTGTCAACATCGACAATATCGCAATTGTAGAAATGTCGTCAATATCTCTTTCTTCATTGTCAACTTCACCTTTCTATGGGAAATCAAAGGAAGCTAAATATTAATTGTCAAGTGCATGTATATTCTTAAACATATCAGTGAATTGCATAAATGATATAATTATAAGGGTTTTTAAAGATATCTGAAAAACAATAAAAAGCTTTCTGGAGTTTCCTTTTACAAAATAGAACAATTATTGCTATCAGAGTCCTGCAGAACCAATAGATAAATATGCTATTACAGTTCTGTGTAGTACTTTACGGAACCATTAAATGACAGGTCGATGTTTACATGATATAGGTGGAATAAACAAGCAGACAATGTAGCACCGATGTCGCCAATACAGCGATGTTCGCAATGTTGACAAAATGCAAACAGGATTAACGCTGTCAATAATGTCTGGATATCGTCAACTTTGCCTTGTCCACATGTAAACATAAGAGATATTGACAATGTCGTCCCGATATCGTCAACATTACGATTTCAACAATATCGGCAATGTTTACAACATGTAAAAGGAAGAGAAATGATGTAGACAATGTCGTACCGATATCATAAAAATTGCAATGTCTACAATGTCGGCGATGTTGACAACATGTAAGAATTAGAAACGATGTAGACAATGTCTTACCGGTATGGTCAACATAGCAATGTCTATAATGTTGGCAATGTTGACAACATGAAAAAAATATAAACGATGTAGACAATGTCATACCAATATCGTCAACATTACAATATCAGTGATGTTGAAAACATGTAAGAATAAGAAACGATGTAGACAATGTCGTACCGATATGGTCATCATTGCGATGTCAACAATGTCAGTGATGTGGACAAAATGAAAGAAGTAGAAAAGACGTAGACAATGTCGTACCAATATCGTCAACATTGCAAAATGTCGGCAATGTTGACAACATGTAAGAGGTAGAAACGATGTTGACATTGTTGTACCGATATTGTCAATATCGCGATGTGGACTTGTAAGTAGAAGAATCAATTATGACAAAAATTTGTGCAGATAACGACAACACCATGGTGTTTCATAAACATGAATGCCTCCTTAATCAATCAATGTGGACAATATTGACTATGTTGACACAACATCTTGTACTGGACATAGCTCAAAATATGTTGTTTTTTTATATTTTGGGGTCCCAAATTTCATTAATTAAGTTATCTCCCCTTCCTTGAAAAACTAACAAATTCTTTATGTTTTATGAACTAACTTTTTCAAAAGGTCTGTGAATTATCTTTTTTTTATGTTTTAAATTGAAGTTCTATATCATACTAATAAATATATAAAGTTTGGAAAAAAATGTAAGTCTGCTTATACATGTAGAAAAAAAATATGCCCTTGAATTGTGGTAAAGTGCTTTTCTACAATTCTATTGAAAATACAATGTATATAGTGCGAAAAACCCAAATTTGACCAATCGTTAGAACTCTGTATCTTTTTTGTCATATCAATTTTTTTGCATATATTTATAGCATATGGCTCAAAGTTTCATTGTACAAATTAAGAAAAAACCAAGACACCCTAACTACCTTAATTAAGGTGTGCTTTTCTCATCAGATTTAACTGAAGATTTAATTGTGTTAAATGTATTGTACAAAATAAATCCTAATTTGGCTTACATAGATCACCTGAAGTGGGAATTTAACTCATTTTTGGGGGCTAACTGAACCTCTTTTTTGCATTAATCTTTGTGTTTTGTAGTTTCAGGGTAAAAGTGTACATGTATATGGTTAATTGCTTCATATCTTGTCTTTGCAGTCTTTTAAAATCTCATTTTCACCACAAATATGACTTTTTAAAAATTTTTATCCTTCACTTATTTCTGATATAATTTTGCTAAGGCCACATCAAATTAATTAGTAGATTCTCATCCCACTGCCAAACCAAAATCTGTCCATCTAACGATTTTTAATTATTCGAAACTGCAATTTCAATTTTAATTTTGTTTTCAATCCCCCTAAAAAACATCTCTAGTACAGGAAATATGTTATTTGAACAAATGTTACCATACCCTGTTAAATCGTCGATAAAGACCTCTATGTTTGTCAGAATCTTATTTGCTTAAAAGGTGGGGACATAATATAAATAGAAAAGCCTACCAACTGCCCAAATTATTTTTGGTGACCCAGTATGAGAACTACTAGCTAACTGGATATGGCCTAACCTTGCTAAAAAGACCTGAAAATGTACTACAATAGTTTATTTTTGCAATAAATACATTACATATATCATGACCCTTACAAAAATGTAATCAGAATTTATTTATAGACTTACACACAGTCAGATGTAGGATTGGAAATCAATCGTCTCACTCTATCTGAACCAAGTATGTAATAACTTGATTTGGAAGCATCCGTAATCAGACCACCTGTTATCAAAGAATCTTTAACAACCACTTCCTTTACTCCTGGTACTGAGCTGTCTATAGTAACACCGTCAGAACATACAGGGTCTGATGGATCTAAGGCTCGGTTATAGGCCACAACAGTAAAGTAGTATGTTCCCTCTGCTGTAGCAGTGTGGCTACCATATGTGTAGTATGTCTCCACAATCTGATAAAAAACAATGTATGTCAACTGATCTACATGTATAATCCATACCATTAACCAATTTGTAATTTAAATTGTGCTACAATAAAGATTTTACTGTATTGTAAGTGTATAAATTTCCATTTGGGGTTAATTTTCACCACATTCATTGTGAAGAAAAATCCAATAGAATTTTCCAAATTCAAAAAGTTTGGTTTTGAAGTGTGTAAAGCAAAAACATTGCTAAATTGTTAGTATAAAAATGAAATGTTTGTCCAACAAAATTGCAGAAATAAAACCTTCCAAAAATTTACACATTTGCAGTAATTATAAGCGACATTCAAACTTTTGATGGCACAAAAACCCAACAAACCAATGAAAACAGTTTCATCTTGAGGGATGTTCTAGCTATCAGAGTCCAGAAAAAGGGTTCATTCGAGTTATGGCAATTCCAGCCATCAAAGTTTAACTATAATGGTAAATTTTTCTGGTTTGAAACCAAAATACTAGAAATTTGACCTAATCCATAAGCCACATAAATGACTACATGTATATTCTTCAGATCTTTGAATTTAGAAACTTAAAACTTAGTTCTGCAGAGTTTTTGTATTTATGCTACTATACACCTGGGCAACCTTGGCCCTCATATATTTGAATTTGAAAATAATGAAAATATAGCAAAAAGCAGCAATATTGAGCTGATTTGACACTGATGCCATTTGAAGAAAAAACAATGTTTATGAATGGATTCTGGTAGAATTGCCTCAGTAAAATATAATTAACAAATTACCATAACACTATTCATAAAACACTTTCAAAAATTGGTGGATTTGATCCACCAATTCCCAAAGTATTACAAAAGTGAAGTGTCATTTTATGGACCAGAAATTATATAACAAGAATTATAGGGATGCACTTTAAACACAACCTTACTACCATTACTTTTCCTACTGCCATTATATTAGATTTTTTCAGTCAAATGACACATTTCATGAAGACTGCCAGAATCTAGTTTTTTTTTTGTATTTTGATACTGATTTCTACAGCTGCTTTACTGATACATACTTTTGAACCGGTAGTTACTAAACTAAAATCACTTTTTTCTGCACATTTAGTATCAACAATGTATTGGTAGAAAAAGACTCCACTTTCTCTGTCAAAGAACTGGTCCCAGTAAGCATTCAGATTCATGTCTTGTTCATAATCAATCTCTGGGTTACCTTCTAGACCATCATTCACTACTCCTGGGTGTGGTGGACTTATATCAATAGTAATCTATAATGAGAATACAAAATGTTTTATCTCAAGACAATTTTTATTCAATAATCATTGAATTGAACTTAGTGAGGTGAGCTTAAAAAAATCATGGAAACCCTTTCACCTGTCATTTTTCTATCAAATTGGCACATGTATCTAATATAACCTAATAGTGTAAGATAGGAATAACTTTTTAAATTTTGATTTTAATATGCATTTTATCTGACATTCATACTCCTTAAATTTTTTTTGCTCCTTTCTTTTGCTGTTACTCGATTTACCACAATGTATCATTATACTAATCTTACAAATACAGTCCTCTGTTGCCAGATTATAAGAGACTGAACAGAACTATAAACATAATGCCCTTGGATGAAGGTGTTAGGGTAGATTAAGACACGAGGTAAAAATTATTACAAGAAACAACGTCAAGGGTGATAATTTTTCACCGAGTGTTTTAATCGAACTACAAACATCTTCATCCAAGGGCATTATGATTTTTATTATACTGAATGTTTAATGTACACAATAAGTCCCCGATGTACGTTATGTTTGAAAATAATAATAACAATATGTTTATTTATGCAACATCAAAAACACATAAACAAATAGTCAGTACTGTTTTACTGTTGTATCGAACTGTGATTAGGTCATTTTTATTTTACTACTGAATACATTTATAACTAAACTTGAGGCTCAGAGACTGAGCCTGTATCGCTCACCTGACAAAATACTTCTATGCCAAGCATGTCCAAAAATGATGTTTATTACAAACGGGGTCTAATGTTTAGCTGTGTTCTCCATTAGAACCTGTGTTTTTTTTTTTCTGATCCTATTTAAATGAGTAATTTTTGCAAAGGACTTTCTATATATTTAGTTAAATTGGCTTGAATAGTTTCAGAGAAGATGATGAAAAGGATGGTATTCGCATAATGGGCTAATGTTAAACTATGTTCTGCACTGGTGGCCATTTTTTTTTATCTGATCTCAATGAAATGAGCAATTTTTGTAAAGTACCTTCAGAACATCATTCCTGTAAAGTTTGGTTGCGTTTGCTTCAGTGGTTTCAGAGTAGAAGATGAAAATGTGATTTTCCCCTAGGGTCCAATGTTAAACTATGTTCCGTGCTGGCGGCCATGTTTTAATCCGATTGGTACAAAATGTGCAATCTTTGTTAAGGACCTATAGTACATCATTCCTGTAAAGTTTTGTCAAATTTGCTAGGGTGGTTTCAGAGGAGAAGATGAAAATGTGATTTTCCCATAGGGTCCAATGTTAAACTAGGTTCCCTGCTGGCAGCCATGTTTTTTATCGGATTGGAATAAAATGAGCAATCTTTGTAAAGGACCTTTAGTACATCATTCCTGTAAAGTTTGGTTGAATTTGCTTCAGTGGTTTCAGAGGAGGAAATGAAAATGTGATTTTCCCATAGGGTCCAATGCTAAACTAGGTTCCGTGCTGGCGGCCATGTTTTTTATCAGATCAGAACAAAATGAGCAATCTTAGTAAGGGACCTTGAGTACATCATTCTTGTAAAGTTTGGTTGAGTTTGCTTCCGTAGTTTCAGAGGAGAAGATGAAAATGTGATTTTCCCATAGGGTTCAATGTTAAACCTTTGTTCCACGCTGGCGGCCATGTTTTTTGTTGGATCAGAACAAAATGAGCAATCTTTGTTAAGGACCTTTAGTACATCATACAGTACAAACAGAGGCATTCAGTTAAAAATCACTCAAATCCGACGTCGGTCGGTGGGTGAAACGGGGTGAATGTCGGACAACAAACCTGACATTCATCGACATTCACGGATGTCCAAGAAACTGATAAACAGAGGATTAACTCACCTGTGTTGTTAATTGTACTTGTCAATATTTATCTACTTGTGTATATGAAGTAATTATCTCTAAGTGCAGTTCATTATTTTGGAAAAGCTTGCTTTTCATATTTCAAATAGTCGGAAGATCAAGAGGATATTTTTTTAAAAATTATGTGTATGGCAGAAAATAACTTATAATTGGTATGAACATCGTGAATTATATGTGGCTGTAAGAACTCAAAGTTGTTAAAAGATCATAGGGCCTATTATATAAAATAATTTGTTACTTATTAAATAATTTACACGAATATCAGCTTTAAAAGTTTTGTTAGGTCAAGGTTAATCTTTGTGAGTGACGACCTATAAATAGCACGCTAATAACTTTGAATAAAAAAAAAATAAAAATCAAACAAAAATAGCTTCAGAGAAAATCAATATTCACAAATCCTTGCAGGGAATATTCAGTTCCAAGATTTACTTAAAACATTCCATATAAAAGCATTTATTATTTTTTACACGATGCCATGTGCACGCTCAACAGACGGTGAAATTCTTAATTGAGTAGATAACTTTTCTCATTTTTTTATGCTACATGTAACATCTTCATATATGTGTTTTATCCAAAAGAGCTTTCCAAAGTTGCTTTTTGCTAAGATAATAATTTAATTCTGTAATGCCTCGGCGAAATTTGGAAGAGACCACGTCTTTGGCTCCTATTTTTGTCACGAACAATACGTGCGAGCCTATTTTTAAGGGTATTCCGCTAAACTGTATTTTGATTGGTCATAAAAATAGAAATTCCATGCTTCAATTTCGTGCAACCCGAACATTCTAGTATGTCAGTATGAGAATCTACGGAGGCTTACGTTTTGAAATTAGACGTGTTTTAACGCACTATTCTCGGTCAAATGGAAATTGAGGAGATATTTTTTACATAGGTGTATGTTTCGTAGAAGCAATCTAATTGTCTTTTTTATTCTTGGCATTGATTAATACGTTCGGAAATATGATTTATGAAAGGGAAGTCACACGAAACCCGGTTGTCATTGAGTTTATTTTTTCCTCTTGACGTAGCCTAAAACTTGATTTTTTTTTTGAGAGAGACAAATAGGACACTAAAACTCCGACAATTCTGGTGGAATTCCGACTTGCACGGGCATTTTTTCAATTGACCCAACATCAAAGAAAATTACCGACGATTTTTTGGGTGAAATTTTACCAACAATATTGTCGGACAAACACTGACAAGGCCTGTGAATTCCGAGGTGACAAGGGTGAAAATTGTCGGACCAGAAAGATTTTTAACTGAATGCCTCTGTTTGTACTGTACCTCTAAAGTTTGGTTGAATTTGCTTCAGTTACTGGTTTCAGAAGAGAAGATGAAAATGTGATTTTCCCATAGGGTCCAATGTTAAACTATGTTCCGTGCTTGCCACCATGTTTTTTATCGGATCGGAATAAAATGAGCACTCTTTGTTAAGGACCTTTAGTACATCATTCCTGTAAAGTTTGGTTGAATTTGCTTCAGTAGTTTCAGAGAAGATGAAAATGTGATATTTCCCATAGGGTCTAATATTAAAACTAAGTTCCGCACTGGCTGCCAGTTTTTTTGTCGTATTGGAACGAAATGAGTAGTCTTAGTTAAGGACCTTTAGTACATCATTCCTGTAAAGTTTGGTTGAATTTGCTGCAGTGGTTTCAGAGGAGAGGAGGAAAATGTGATTTTTCCCATATGGTCCAATGTTAAACCTAAGTTCTGCGCTGGCAGCCATGTTTTTTGTCGGATCGGAACGAAATGTGCAATCTTTGTAAAGGACCTTTAGGTACATTATTCCTGTAAAGTTTGGTTGAATTTGCTTCAGTGGTTTCAGAGGAGAAGATGAAAATGTGAAAAGTTAATGGACGATGGATGGACGGACGGACGGACGAACGATGGACGCCAAGTGATTGCAATAGTTCACACTGACCCTTCGAGTCAAGTGAGCTAAACAGCTTTAATCAGTGCCAACAACAAAAGTGACGAGAAAATAAGAATCTGGATACATCGATGACGTCATTGATCGTAGCGGTAGTTAATTTAGACATTAACACATGTTGCTAACGATAAACACATGTTGCTAAGGATTGGCGTGGCTAATGAGATGTTACTGAAAATTAACAAATGCCAGTTATCCAATGAAATAACCGGATAATGGTAGAAATTTGCATAAAGTATAATAATACTAATTACAGAGTTCTCACCTTTTTAGTCAGTACTGTTGTAAGCTTGGCTTTACTGGTTACAGAAATTTCAATAAAATAATCATATTCGTGTTCTCCTTGGTCTTTGTGTAATATCAATCCACCATCAGCTTTTATTTCTGGCTTCACTTGGAAATGTTTATGATAACAACCTTGGAATGCTGTACAATAACAGTTAGCTCCCCTTGGATATGCATTATACTTGTCTTCACAGTGTGATAAATTCTACAAAGAGAGAAATTAGAACAATATCACTTTCCTTTGATTGTGGAAAAAATAATATTTTTAGTTTCATAGTTAATACAAATACAGTTGAACTTCAATGGCATGAATTGCAATAACTCGAACACCATGGATGTCTTGAAAATTTTTTCTGGGCCATTCATCTGAATTAAAAGAAATTTCGACTTCCATAGCTCGAACTGTTTCATCAGTCTCTTGGGTGTTAAAGCAATTGAAGTTTGACTGTATCCAAAAATAAATGGCCATTATATGGTACCAATCAGATTAATACCTGCAATAGTGCTTGTAAGTCTAGTTCAACTTTGAAACTTCTGGGTGAGGTACATAAATTGTATCCCGAGCTTTCATTTTGTACCAAAATAAATGATATCTCAAACAAAAATTTTAACATAATGATACTTTAAATTTGTGATTTGGTGAGAACTGTTTTCTTATCTAGGCATCACATTATATTTTATGTTACAAATGAGGTCCATGTCAAATGCAAAGTGACAGACTGGCATGTACCCACTTCGAGAGATCAATACATTAAATATATGATTTACATATTAAATTCTGAAACTTATCCTGAGAAAAGGACTTAGAACTTAAAGCAAAACCTTTTGTATGTTGCAGTTTTATGAAATCATTAAACCATTCACACAAGGTCATCTGATATGATGTAGAAAGTTCAAATCATAAATTACCTGTGAACTTAAGATGTTGTGTATATAAAGTGCTCCCTTATTACCGTAATTACTCGAATTTTTCGACACTCAGATTCAGAACTTTTTGGGGATTTTGAAAAAACATCGAAAAATATGATTTTTTATATTTTCAGGGCAGATTTCAACAGAAATCGGCGATCGGCACAAATGACATCAGTCCCAATGTTTGCTGGTAACAGTTACCTAATTATGAGCGCCTGTTATATCTTTTTAATAAAACTATGCAGTATTTGTGTTGTTTTTATTATTTAAATAAAACTATTCAGACTTATTATTGTTTTATTATTAATTAAACTTATTCAACAACACGTTGTTTGCATTTTACCTGGACTGAATCACGTGATCAAGGTGGTCTGATTTTCTCTCATTAGACTCGTGTATTGCCATTATTATGATCAGATAAAACTCATTTAATCACAATGCAATTAGCTTTTACTAAGATGTCATAGTAATTTGTACACACAAGTAAAAGGTCATCACTTTGTTGTGTATCGATCCAGAACAAACAATGATGTCCGGTATCTATTTTTAACAAAAATGTGTTTACAGGGGTACAATACGGGGAAATCAATAAAAATTGCAAAGAAAACAGAAGTGGAGTTGATTATTAATTTTAAAAAAGCAGATATAGTAATAGAAGACATGAATTCACTTTGATAGCAATTTATTTAATTGACAACTTCATTTGGGCTTGGGACACTTGTTTTGACAACAGCTTGTCATATTGTTTTATTGTAATATCATCTATCCCATATCCACTCCTAATTGAGGCCCTGAAATATAATTAAAGGTGACACTTTACTCAAGTGCCAAGCGTGGGTAATACCTTAAAGGGCCGCCAATCACGTGACTATCACCTGACACAGACCATTCAGTCACTTTTAATGTACTTTATAACAATAAACAAGAGGCTCTCAAGAGCCTGTATCGCTCACCTGGGCCATTGCTGACAAATACAGTCAAAAATAATAATACCAATGTTGAATGCCAATCTTGAATCTGTTCAGACAAGCCAGACACATTTTAAGAAGGGGACAAACTAAGGTCCATTGTGACCAAGTGTGATTCCAATTGGCCAAGTACTTTCAGAAGAGAAGATCTTGGAATATGTTTCCCCATAGGGTCCAATGTTAAACTAAGTTCCCCGCTGGTGGCCATCTTAGATGATGTGCAGACTTGCCGGACTCATTTTTGAAAGGGAACCACCTAACGACTATTCTGGCCAAATTTGGTTCCGATTGGCTCTGCGGCTTCAGAGAAGAATATCTTTGAATACCTTCCCATAGGGTCCAATGATAAAACCAGGCTTCACGCACTGGTGGCCATCTTGGATATGATGCGGACTTGACAGACACTTTTTTGAAAGGGGACCAACTTAGGACTATTGTGAACATCAATATGTATTTGGAAACCAAATTTCATTGAAATCGGAAAATGTTGAATTTTCC
>MJUU01049425.1:0-21190 GCA_002080025.1 Modiolus philippinarum
ATGCAGGGCACTACAAACTCACCCTTCCAAAACACCTGTTGTCACTCTTTTTTTTTTTTTAAGTTCACACTATAATTGCTTTTGTTTTGAGTTTTAGTAATGATTCAGACTAAATCTGGTTTAAATTGTCCCAGTAGTTACAGAAAAGATTTTTGAAAGATAGACTACGGAACAAAAGTAATGGCACCTACTTTTGTTTAGCCGGTTGAGCAAAAAAGAAACCTGTTCACGCTGTTATGATTGACATGCCATGTCTAGCCTGAAACAGCTATAAAAAGGAAAATTGAGGTTTTTATTGTCTGTATAAAAGGTGTGACAGATTAGTGATTCATGCTCATATGAGCCTACTGGATCAATGACTATGCTGTTTTTTGTTGAAAGCGGTGACTTGTTGTATTTGGAAGTAGAAAGTGCAAAACAGAACACTAATACACACACTATGGTTTCATTAAAAGCTACAGGTTAATCCTTTTGACCAGATTTTCGATACAGTGACTTCCTTGATAGAGTCTGGTTGTTCACAAATAGGCTACTTAAACAAGGTATGTTACCCATAGCTTGAAGTCAACACTTCGTAAGTTTTGCGGTAGACATCACGATCTTGTGGATCGGTATCCCAGATGACAACAGATCTTTCCCTTTACAAGATTACGGTTGTTATTTCTAGTTGGGATTTGACATGTTCAAAACGGTGGTTGCCCTAGGAGCAGGAGATACTTGCTCTTGGGTTTTGCATGAATCCCTGTTGTACATCTCTATGTATGCTTCCTTTCTATGTTGTCTTTGTCTGTGTCTCTGATTTTCCGATGTCGCTATTGTTTTTGGATACTTCCTTTAAGACTGACGGTTCTGTTCTCGTTTAAGGATGGTCACTCCTCAGGTTTTTGAAAATGTCTATGACTTTCGGAATTCTCTTATTTTATCCACCATGATGCATAAGAAAATTTTGCACACTGACCTCCAGTTTTCTTTTCAAAATGTGTTTGTATTAGGGATGTCAAAATGTATGAAAAATGCCACTCGAGTACTCGCATTCAATACTCGAGTATACTCGAGTACTCGGTGTTCTTTTGAAACGAAAATTACTAGACTTCTTATCATTCAATGATATATAACTAACTACAATATTGCTCATATGCCATAGCAGGAACACCAATTACTGTTTGTGTACCATTATAACCAATTAAAGGTTACTTTGATTAAACAACATTCAATTAAACGAAATTATATACAAGTTTTTTTAACAACTTTTTTTTGTTTAGTAACACGCTTGTCTGATTAATCAAATTGTTTAAATGACAATTAACGGTTATATAAACATCTACGGACGACACGGTGCAAATCAAATAAATTTTCACTAAAGAATGTTAATCACAAAGTGTACATTTCTTGAGTATTCAGTTATTAGAAATATGACCAAACGGGTCTTTAGTTATGTACTTACATATTTTAGTTAAATCGATTCCTCGTACGTATCATTTTAATTTCAAATGTCGATATGATTTACTTTCGACTTAGGTATAAGCATTGCGCAGTACCAAATTGGCAAAAACTTCAATGTGCTGAAGGTGACCGATCAAGAAGTAGAAGCAAGTCGATATTCGTCATATTAAAATTCATTTTGAAGCAACAGCAACAAATTTTCTCTAATGTGTACGAAAAGAAAAGTCTGCTAAGAATTGATATGTTAAAAACCGTTTTATTTACAGCTACCAACCTATGTCTTACACTTGTTACGACAAAGGGTTCAGTTTTCATTGTTTTTGTCATTTTGCATTTTTTTTTGAGAAAATGAAATTGGAAATTCAAAATTTGTTCCGCTTTTTTCAGATTTTTGCTTTTGTTAATACAGAACTCCCCTGTTAGATATTTAACATGATGAAAACAATTTGGGAAGATAGTTGCTTTTGAATTTTAAGTAGCATAGACTGACTACATGTTTCTTTAGATGTTCAATATATGTTTGTTTATAGTGTCTATTTATTGGGTAGTAACGAGTTTATTATGTATTAAAGCGTAATGCTCTGAAATACGGAGGCAGTCGTTTTAACAAAGAGGATGGCAATTTTAATGCCGAGTATTCGAGTACCAATTAGTTACTCGATATTCGTACCTTCCGAGCGATACTCGAGTATTCGAGTACCCGTTGACATCCCTAAATATTAGATTATGTTGAGGTTATGCTGGTCAGTACCCGGACTCATCGGATAATTCTCAAAAGGATCATCGAAATAATTAATCCAATAATTAATAATCAATAAGTTTGCTTTCAACCGAGTTAGTAGTTCCAAAGAATCTTTCACGTATTTCCTATTTGGTCTTATGCTTAACGAACTCTGAGCTGGCAGTTTAGAGGAGAGATATGCACCAAAGTAGCAACACTTGTTCAATACCTAACTGCACGGTAACAATTGGTCATAAAAGATCATAGAACGAATATTTATGCATTCCAATGCGAATATATGGAAAATTGTAACATGTAATTGCAGATACCTTGAATATTTGGTCGATTGGTTTTCCAAAATGTCGATTTTTATTTATACGGAATAGTCGTCATCTTTTTTCGTAATGACCCTGCAATTTGTAAAGGCCAGACGCGTATGCNATTTAGTAGTGACCAGAAATGCAGTTGATTGAAAATGACGAAATCCGGATGCTAACAATTTCATACCTAAGCCGTTTTCATATTTACTATACATTTCAGAGCTGGCGCATCTCTTAATATTAAAAGATAAGCTGAATTTTTAATATAAAAAAATATTTTCTAATATCATAAAGATAACAAGTACGTTCATGCAGACGCGAAGCTACTTTGAATAGAATTATAGATTTTCAGCACTTCTTTAATTGAGGTAAAAATTGTGAATTTCTGATTGTTTCCCATATTTGCAGTTATTTTCTGTGAAAAATAATGAAAACGTTTTTATTATTCCTACATTTTGAATTTGCATGACAAAATGTAGATTGTGGCAGGCGAATGACCACAATAAATACATGTTATTCACAAATCGGTTTTAAGGTATGACTTTTAAAATTGATCACAAAAGGGGGAATTTTTTACATTTTGAAAATTTGTTTTTATAATTTTCCATTGCATGTAACCTTGTCAATGCATTGCAAATATTTATGTCCGCCTTTTTGTGGCATTTTCAGATTAAAATTCAAACATGATATAATTTTTATTTCCTTGAATTCCATGAATTCTTTTGGGGTTTTATGATGAATCATATAAACTAGAAGCTTATCGGACTGTAAGTTGTCAGGGACTAATCAAATATTGCTAAAAAATAGTGTTGCAGAAAAACAATTTTTTTTCTCTTACAAGTTCAGTTTTCTACTTTACTTTCTATTGCAACAAACCCAATATTGGTGAAATCATAACCTGAAAGGATCCCTTTTTTTAAATAAATTTGGCAGGGGTTCCCCTATAATCTGATTCATATTGCTGAAATCAAAACAAAACATGTAGCAAAATACTCTTTTTCTTATATTTCATATTTCTAGTTTGGTTTTCATATTTACAAAATGATGAAACATCTATTGTTAAAAGAATTTTATGATCAACCATAATTAATATTTAATAGATATATACAATAAATATGGTTTCAATATGTCCTGTTCATTTAAAATTAATTTTCTTCATATCAAAAAGTAAAACACTTCAATTCAGTGGAAATACTACCAAGGTAATTTATATACCTTAAGTTTAACTATTTTTTTTTAGTAAAAAGCAAAGACAAAAGCCAAAATAATTCCCTATAATATTAAGCATTGTTTCCATAATGAACTGATTATATCTTTGATTTTTTTTTCTAGGCGCGAAGAAATAACGTATCATAAGTGACATCACTTTGAAACATTCACAACTTGGTACTATTTAGTATTGGGTATTGAATGACGCCAAGTTACAAATGACCAAAGATCAGACCCCGAAATAATATGCATTCATTTTATTTATTTCGCTTTTCCTTTTGACGGAAATTTTTATCATTTTCAATCGGGACCTCCACATAAAGTTCACCGAAATCATTAAGAAAACACATTAAACTACATGTTGAGTGATATTCACTATCATTATATCGTAGCTTTAAGAATCATTGCGCAAACCCAGACAGTCAGACACAAAATGAAAATCGAATAATGAACTATCATGTAAGCAATGCGACGCCCCAAAGCAGATGAATTGACCAAAAAATATCAATCATGGCCGCCAGTATTCAAAAATGCAGATCATAAAGGGAATTGAATTAAAGCCACCAAAATGTATATCCTATAAATTATACGGCTCTAAAGCTGTACACACAGATAAGCGACAAACACTTCAGTTACAAATTATGTAAGTCACCATTTCAAAAATTTACTTCAGACACAGGATGCCGGAAAATACAGGGAGGGAGGGTGGGAACAAACAGGATACATTTAGACACATGTTCCATAATATTATAATAGAGCATTCCTCGGCTATCCAGTATTTTCTCGAGTTCAACTTTGAGAATGAGGCACCACGTGTTCATTTATCACGTGATCTCACTTAAGTTAATAACGTATCATAAGTGAAATCACTTTGAAACATTCACAACTTGGTTCTATTTAGTATTGGGTATTGAATGACGCCCAGCTGCCCTTACAAAGATTATTGATACCTGTTACATAACCAACCAATATTAACCCTCTTTAATAATAGTGTCTTCCCAATACTCATCTCTGGCCAGTTATTTTTGAACACTAGAACCATGCATATGTGTTATAGTCTCATGTTCTTTTACTCCATATCCTTTCGCAAAATATATTCATGTAACAACTCGCATTTATTGCAAATCTGTATGTCTCCACTTGATTTGCACCGATGAGACACAAAATTGGCTTTAAAATTTAATATTTTCTTCCACATTAATAATATCCACTATACAAAAAGTAGTTACCCCATACCCTTTAAATCTTGCAGTATGTAGTATCACGCAAAGCCATATTTAGAATGTGTTCTGTTAACATATCAAACACTAGATGAGCTGTGAGGCGGGGCATTCAGCCACAGTCAGCCATGCAAGTAAAGTCCTAACACGGCGATTTAGGGTCAAAATTCACAGTTCTCCCAACTTGGTACCTGTAAATTTGTGTCATACCTGTCCATCTGCAAACATTTTTTTTTTCTTTTTTTCTCATATCCAAATATCTTAACAAAATAAACCTGATCACCTACATGAGCCGACCATGGAAAAAGGAAACCCCATATTCTCACAGCCCGCGTGAATAGTATCCACTGGAGAATTAGTATCTCTGGGCCAAGATAATATAGCGGTTAATCTACACTGGTACCGTACAAAGAAGAAGAATAAAACTTATCAATGGTGAATTTCAGGATTGAAAAATCTGTCCATAACTAATTAATTTTGACTTGTCTTTATCACAATGCGAGGTTACACTATCAGTGCGACTTCACCATTAAATCTATTTAACATTAACATTCAGCAAAATCAAATGAAAGCGTCCTGTTTGTAATACTGTATCAGTACCATTAACTCTTACACGTGCTGTGCAACTCAGTATGACCTATACATAGACACACTTCTGCATAATTACCTCTTCAATTTACACAATTGGATTGGCATATTTAACAAGCCATTAAATGATTCGATTATCAGATTAAAACTGTATTGCCAGTACCCAACACATCTGTTAGAAATTCTCTGTCACCATATTTCTCTAGAAGTAAGCGTCAAGCATAATTTTTCATGGATATCAAATACCTATATGTGTAAGGAAGTCACGCTATAGATGAATGAAACTGTTTTCAACCCCACACTTGTTTTATCACCTTTGTAAACAAACCGTAGTCTAAAATATGAATTTATTTTGAGCATCGTAAAACGACAAGAAACGTATATAATCCCAACCTTCTGTATGTTTTTACCATAAAATATCCCGTAGAAAGAGTGCAGGAAATGGAACTTTTATCTAATTATTTAAAAACAAATGAATTTAAAAGCCGTTCTCTATATTGTTCAATACAGAAATGTTCCTTCACTGTGTTCCTTATTGTCCAAAACGCTACAATTTATGTTTTACGCTTTTCCCATAAGAACTTATACCTCCAGTTACCAAGAGAAACCAAAAAATCTTTTCCCGAAACCTCCCTCCTAAATGAAATAAGGTAACGTGAAAAAAGATGTGCTAAACAATACAGAAATTAAAGTCCGGCATACAAAAACCAACACTGTCCTTAATTTTTTTATACCGAACCTCCATGGTTTTATTATTCACTTTATAATCGACTAAGCCGAACCACCACAGTTCAGTTTTAAAAGCCACCATGGCTATAGGAAACACCTTTATTCAAAAAATTTACAAAAAACCACTATGGCTAAGAACCACCTTGGTCCAATAAAATTAAAAAGCCATCACGGCTAAGAACCACCACGGTTCAAAAAATTAAAAAGCCACCAAGGCTTAAGAACCACCACGGTTCAAAAATTAAAAAGCCACCACGGCTTAAGAACCACCATGGTTCAAAAATTAAAAAAGCCACCACGGCTGAAGAACCACCACGGTTCAGAAATAAATAAAATGATACCTTTAATTAGAGCTAAATCCAAGATACGTCCAGCATTCTCGAGATCAACTTTGAGATTGAGGCACCACGTGTTCATTTATCACGTGATCTCACTTAGGATAGTATTTATACCGCATTAAAGATGCCGTAAATCTAAGGTCTGTTTAAGATTTGTCCTTAGCTGATTTTGGCTTTACATTTAGATCATAATGATTATTTATTCTCTATCATTTTTAAACATCTTTGAGCTTATGGTCTTCTAAATGTTTATATTTATCTGCACTGAAGAGACATAAGTTGTCGAAATGCGCATATACAGAAATTAAATTCACAGTTACCTCGGTATTTAGTTATTTGTTACCACTGGGTCGATGCCACTGCTAGTGGAATGTTAGTCCCCGAGTGTATTCACCAGCCCAGTAGTCAGTACTTCGGTGCGGACCCGGAAGCCGATTCTATCTGGAACCTTACAATATCAAAAATTTCAAAAATTCTGTTGAAAACTAAGGAGTATCCCCCTCATGCAAAGCTCTGTCCTTAGCTGATTTTGGATTTACATTTATATCATAATGGTTATTTGTTCTCTATCAGTTTTTAAACATCTTTGAGTTTATGGTCTTCCAAACGTTTGGATTTTATCTGCACTGAAAAGACATAAGTTGTCGAAATGCGCATATGCAGGAATTAAATTCACAGTTACCTCGGTATTTAGTTATTTGTTTAGCAGTTTTAAGATTTTTATTTAATATGTAACTAATGATATGCTGAACATTAAAGGAATTTAATATTAAAATCTATCTCCAATTGCTTTTTAAACATAAAACAAAATGGTAAAAAAAACTGCAAAAATATTACTCAAAATGGCTATAAGTTCAAAAGAGTTGATTAGATTTTCTTCAAAAAATGCAATGTATGTAGGTCTTTATATGCTTATTATTTTTGTTTTAATTTTTAAATTTTTTTAAGGTAGTAACAAAATTTATTGCACTTCCATTTTGTTAACAAATCCCGTCGACGGTACAACGATGCCGTCAATGTTCTGCTTATTAATTTTGCGATTTGAACTTCGCCTGTATTTCTAGTAAAAACAAATATAAATTTGGCAGGGGTTCCCTTGTAATCTGATTCATATTGCTGAAATCAAGACAAAGCATGTAGCAGAATATTTTTTTTTCTAATATTTCATTTTTTTAGTTTGGTTTTCATATTAACAAAATGCTGATACAAAATTAACAAAATGCTGTGTACTTGTACATGAGATATGAAGAAGAAAGGAAATTGGGTAAATGTCAATGAGATAATATGTCATGTGTACACGTTGTTCAATTACTATTATCTAAATTTATGTAAATTCTAAAACCGAAGGATTAACTCCCACCATCCTAGTTTTGTCCTTAGCTATATTTGATATTACTGATTATCCGGTTTTCGTTTGGTTTTATGCATTTTAAAATTTTTTGAAAATATGGAATTCCTTTGTTTAGGTTCTAGTGCTGCAGATGAGGAATAAATTTCCGAAATGGCCATAAAGTTCATTAAAATTATTACAGTTGGAGTTAACATATGTGTTATAGTCTCATGTTCATTTACCCCATATCCTTTCCTAAAATATGAAACATCTATTGTTAAAAGAATTTTATGATCAACCATAATACATATTTAATGGTACATACAATTAATATAGTTTCAATATGTCATGTTCAGTAGCAATTAATGATTTTCACATCAAAAAGTAGAACAATTCAATTCATTCGAAATAGTACCATTCAACCAACACAAAGGTAATTTATATACCTTAAGTTTAACTATTTTTTCACTAAAAAGCAAGAACAAAAGCCAAAATCATTCCCTATATTTTTAAGCATTGTTTCCATAATGAACTGATTATATCTTTGATTCTTTTTCTAGGCGCAAAGAAGTATTGATATCGCATTAAAGACGCCGTTAATTTAAGGTCTGTTTTAGATTTGCTCAGCAGTTTTAAGATTTTTATTGGACATGCTGAACATTAAAGGAATTTAATATTAATTTTTATCTCCAATAGCTTTTAAAACATAAAACAAAATGGTAAAAAATGCAAAAATGTTACTAACTAAAAGCTCACATGAGCCTGTATCGCTCACCTTGTGACTGGTTTTATTCAGACCACCCATTCATACTATAAATCAGTTCACCAGATGTTACATTTTCATTCTTGGATGAGGGACAAACTAAAAATCACAATCTTTGGAAGGGATCACCCAAAGGCAATTGTAACCAAGTTTGGTTCCAATTGGCTCAGTAGGTTCAGAGGAGAAGACATTTGAATGCATTTCCCATAGAGTCCCTATGTTAAACTATGTTCCCTGCTGGTGGCCATCTTGGATGAAGTGCGACGTAAAAATCACAAACTTTAAAGGGGACCACCCAAGGACTATTGTGACCAAGTTTGGTTCAGTTTGACTCGGTAGTTTCAGAGAAGTAGATCTATGAATACATTTCGCATAGGGTCCTATGTTAAACTATGTCCCGTGCTGGCGACCATCTTGGATGAAGTACGAACATAAAAATCACAAACTTGAAAGGGCACCATACAAAGACTACTGTGACAAAATTTGGTCCCCATTGGCTCAGTGGTTTCAGAGGAGAAGATCTTTGAATGCATTTCCCGTAGGGTCCTATGTTAAACTATCTTCCCCGCTGGTGGCCATCTTGGATGAGATGCGAACCTGCTGGACATATGTAGAAATTGTAGTTCTGGAAAACCTCAACACTTTTGCAATTCACATTTAACCTTAATCTCAAACAGTTTTTAAAATGTAAGTAAAAACGTTCAAAAATTGTAAAATTTCAAAGAAAAAGTGGCAATAACTTCTATGTGGGTTGTCAGATTTTCTTCAAAATTGCAGGACATGTAGATCTTACTATGCTGACCATTTTTGTTGTAAAAACTTCCCTTCTATCTTCTACCATTTTCAATATAAAAGACTAAAAGTAACGAATAACTGAATTTTTTACAGAAAAGTGGCAATAACTCCAAGACAGGTAAACGAATATTCTTCAAAATTGCAGGGCAGGTAGATCTCATCATGCTGATCATTTTTACACCGTGTCAGAATTTTAATATCTGTAATGGTTTACGAGTAATTTGCAAAAAAACAGAAATTTACCCCTATGTTCTATTTTTAGTAACAGCAGGCAATGTTGTTTGGTCTACGGTCATAAAAATCACAAACTTGAAAGTACATACCCTGGTGTTGATTCAGGCCAAGTTTGGCTAGTATTGGCCCAGTAATGTCAGAGGAGAAGATCTTTGAATAAAAGTAAATGGACGGACGGACGGACAGACGATGGACGCCGATTGATGGTAAAAGCTCACATGGCCTTTGGCCAGTTGAGCTAAAAATGGCTATAAGTTCAAAAGAGGTGATAAGATTTTCTTCAAAAATGCCATTGGACTACACATGAAGAATACGAATAAGACAAACGTAGACAACGATAGGAACTCGGGACTTACTAGGTTTTAATATGCTTATTATTTTTTAAAGTAATAACAAAATTTATGTTGTTAACAAATCCCTTGACGGTACAACAAACCCGTCAAGGTTCTGCTAAAAATTTTGCGATTTAAACTTCACCTGTATCTCTAGTAAAAACAAATATCTAACGGTTGGAAAACTTAAAAATTTCAAGGAAGAGGGAAAAAACTTGGTCGTTAATTTTTTCACATTTGATATAGAAATAGATTGTGATATATTTATCATTTAGACTCCTTGCAAGAGTTTGATATGCTAAAAACAGAAATAAAGCAAGATTTATTTTAGCACAGCAGCAATGTTGTGTGTCACCCGACAATAACTGACACAATTTTAAAAGTGATGATTCAGACCGAGTTTGGTGAAATTGGTGTTGCAAGTTCAAGAGCGAAGATTTTTTGAAAAGTATACGAATGGAAGAATGTTGAAGAAAGCAAAAATTAGTCCCAACAAATTTAATTCTAGCAAATATAAATTATCCTGTACCGAAAATAAATCCCAACAAATTCAATTCAAGCAAATATAAATTACCCTGTATTGTATGAACGCCAGTAAATAGTGTGAATGGTCAAATCCACGAAATTTTATCCCCACGAAAATAAATGATTATACAATAGTGAATTCAAGACATATGCATAATACGGACAATCAGATCTTTTCAAACATGTACGTGTCTAAACAATTTTAAAATTTCAACTTTACCTGTAGTTCTTATAATTTTTAGCCGATTGCGACAAAGTCGAACTCGGCTTAAAATGTGATGAATCCGGATTTCAACTTTTGTATGATATGATATCTTGTGAACCACATTTCATATATATATGAAACTATGCATAGACATGACTTATAATTAGAGGAGGAACCCTATTGATTTTGAGGTATGTGCGACAAAGGTCAAGGTCACAAGTTCTTAAATTAAGTGAAAACCGAACCGTCAGTCTAAAACGAAAAATCCTAGGACAATGGCAACATCGGAACAACAAAGAAACAAAGACATAACATGAGTACGGCACAGCAAAGAAAATGAAGACACACACATATACAAAAATGAACAACACGGACCCAATAAAAAACCATTGGTGGGATCAGGTGTATCGGTAGAGTAAGCTGCTCCTGTCTGAAATGAGTTGTAATGGATAGTGGAGGTTTTGGTTACAATATAAACCTAACTAGAAAAAACAACGAAAAGGCTTTATAAATAAATTTTACATAGCGTTATATTTAATTGTCTCAGGCTTAACCACCATTTCCTTTCTCATAAATGAAATACTGGCCTCGCCATGTCATCGTCTTTTAACGTCTAGTGTGTTCAAATGCAACCGGTAGGGGATAACTCTTACCGTGACGTTCAATTACTTAAGTCTCACATTACAATTCAAACATGATATGATCTTTATTTCCTTGAAATTTAATTTAGGGTTTATGAGGAATTAAATCATATTATTACCCTCATTCATGTAAACATCATCTGACTGTTAGTTGTTTGGATTCACCAAACTAAAACAAATAAAGTATTGCTTAAACGAAAAAATAAGTGTTTGCAAAAAGTTTTTTTTCTCTAAAACTATTTTTCAGGTTTACCTTCTTTTGTAACCAAACCAAATACTGGTGAAATCAAAACCTGATAGGATTCCTTTTCAAAATAAATTTGGCAAGGGTTCCCTTTTAATCTGATTCGTATGGCTGTAATCAAAACAAAGCATGTTACAGAATTCTTTTTTTTCTTATATTTCATTTTTCTAGTTTTGTTTTCATATTAACGATATGCTGGGTTATCTATTATTAAAAGAATTTTATCATCAAACATAATAAATATTTAAGAGACACATATAATTAAAACAATTGCACTAAAATTTAATGTTCTTTACTTCAAAAAGTAAAACACTTTTTAGCAATCGAGAATGTACCATTCAACCCCACACAAGTAATTTAAAACTAAAAACATATCTAAATTTTAATTAATGTTCATTAAAAGCAAAGAAAAATGCAAAATTATTCCTTATAATTGTAAACATAATTTCCATAATGAACTGATTATATATTGATTTTTTTTCTTGGTCCTATTAAATTATTTCTATCTCATTAAGGACCCGTCAGCAGTTTTAAGACTTGTAATGAATATGTAATTCTCATGACATGCTAAACATTTTAGTAATTTAATGTAAATTTCATCTCCGATAGTTTTTGAATGGTTAAAAATGCAAAGTTAAATATGGTGGTCAGATTTTCTTTAAAAACTGCAGAGCAGATGTGTCTTTATATATGCTCTCTAATTCAGCGATTTGATTGTCACCTCTATCTATAATTAAAAAAAATCTAAAACAATTGAAAATTTTGAGAATTTCATGGGAAAAGGGAATAAACACCGGCATTGGTCGTCATTGTTTTCTCCCAACTTGCAGGAGAAATAGATACTTGACTTCTTGTAAGAGTTTGATATGGTGAGTGACTGTTTGTTTGTCAAAAATGAAATTAGTTGTTAGGTCTATTTTCAGCACAGCATCCATGTCGTTTGGCGCCTGACAATATTTGACACAGGTTTGAAAGACGATAATCTGTTGATGACTCAGACCGATTTTGGTTGAACTGGTATTACAGTTTCAGAGAAAAGATTTTTCAAAGAGTTTACAAATGGCAGATAAATGATGAAAATAGTTCTATGATGATCCATTGCAAAAATTGGACTAAGATTTTGGTATTCGGTTACCAAACATATAAAGGAATTTCTTCTTGTCATACAAGTGTACTAATTATTGTGAGTAAACTAAAAATCAATACTTCTTGAATGATTTTTTTAATGTGATGAAAAGGACATGTCTAGTCTGAAACACCAACAAAAAAAGAAAATGGTGGTTTTTGTTGTCTCTCTAAAAACTGTGACAGGTTAGTGATTCATGCTCATGTGAGCCTTCTGTATCCTTTGAAATCTTTTGATGAAGGCAGTGACTTGTTGTATTCGGAAGTAGAAAGTGTGAAACGGAAAAAACACAGACTATTGTTTAATTAATGGCTCCAGGTGAATCCTTGTGTTAATAGGTTTACCCGATGTAAAAAATTACACATTTCCGATAGAGTGACTTTCTTGATTGGGCCCCGTTTCTCACAAATACGCTACGTAAACAAGCTATTCATAACTCGAAGTCATCACTGCAGAAGTTTTTCGTCGACATCATGATCTAGTAGACCGTCATGGGATATCTGCTTCCCAGATGACAACAATTCTTTCTCTTTAAGGAGTGTTGTTTTCTTTCCCGGATTTGATATGTTGAACAAGGCAGATGTCTTATAAGAAGCAGTAGACGCTTAAGTCTACCGGTACACCTGATGTCAACCATGGTTTATATAGGAGTCCTTGTGGTTAGTCTGTGTGTATGTTATTTTCTGTGAAAAATTAAAAAAGTTTTTGATTATATCTTTATTTTGAATTTGAATACAAACGATATAGATCGTAGCAGAGAAATGTATATATATTTAACAAAATCGGTAATAAAGTATGACTTTTAGAATGGATCACCGAAACGGGTATTTTTTTTCTTTATTAGAAAATTTGTATACAATTCATATAACCTTTTCAATACATCTGCAAATATCTATGTCAGCCTTTTTGTAATATTTTTTAGATTAAAGTTCAAACATGATATAATTTTTATTTCCTTGAATTCTTGTTAGGGTTTTATGAGGAATCAATTCATTTAACTAGAGGCTCATCTGACTGTTAGTTTTCAGGGTTCAGCAAGCTCTATTCAATTAAATATTGCTGAAACCAAAACATTAGTATTGCAGAATTTTTTGTAGTCTCTAAAGATCTCAGTTTCCAAGTTTACTTTCTACGGCAAACAAAACTTCATATATCAATTTACCCATTCCAGACCACCATTCAAAAATTGGGCAGGGTTCCCCTTATAATCTAGTTTTATATATTGCTGAGATCAATACCTGATGTTGGACCTTTTATCAAACAAAAACTTGCAGCGGTTCCTATTTTAATCGTGATGATACATATTGCTGAAATCAAAACATAACAAAACAAAAAACAAAACATATAGCAGAATACTTTTTCCTGATACAAAATTGAATTTCATTTCTTTTCCTTTTTTGTTAAAATGAGTTGAAAAGAGCAAGTCTCCAATCTTTTATGCCGATATTTAGATCGAGCACATATTATTTTTGCCCTGTCTGCCTGTCTGTCCGTAACTTTAACCTGGCTCATAACTTTTGAACCAGATGTGATAGGATCTTCTTATTTAGAATGTGTGTTGATCATGTAAAGCAGAACACAATTATGCAAATTTCACTAGGTCAGGTCAAATGTCAAGGTCACAGAGGTCAAAATCTAGATTTTGCTATAGCTCGTTAATTTCAATTGCTAGAGGCTTGATATCATATATGTCAATAGATCTAATAGAACTTAGTACAAATCCTCCAATAAAAATAGGGTAAGGTCAAAGGTCAAGGTCACTGAATGCAATTTGAAAACTTTAATACTTTAACAATGCCTATATCTGTTTAACCAGATGTGAAAGGACCTTCATATTTTGGCCAGTATATTGGTCATATGAAGCTGAAACAGCATTGTGCAGATTTTGATAAGGTTAGATCAAAGGTCAAGGTCACAGAGGTCAAAAGGTCAAAATCTAAATTTCGCTATTGCTCGTTAACTACAATTTCTTAAGGCTTGATATCTTATATATTATTCAACAAAAGATTTCATGAAAAATAATATTTTACTTTCTGGCAGAAAACCATAACTCATACACAAAATATATGTTTCAACGTTACAGTTTACATTATGTCCCAAAATGCCTCTAACAATTCCTGAACCATCCCCGGTCACCGTCAAGGTCATGTATCGTTTCTTTTGTTGAGTAGTATATGTGAATTGATCTAATTTGGCTTCGGACAAATCTGCCCAAAAATCAGGGTCAGATCAAAGGTCAAGCTCACTGAATGCAAATTCAGAAAGTTAAACAAAAAGCTTTTACATTACTTATATCTTTTCAACCAGATGTGATACAATCTAATTAAAATTACATCTACAAATTGTTCTTTACACTCACTGCATGGTAGATCTAACAACATCCCATTCTACTTTCTGTTTGAATGACCTTTTCGAAATCCCCAGGTTTTATCCATGGTCCATTGCTTCCAAAACCCTCCAAGCTGCAATCTGATTGGTTTATTTGAAAGGTCATCAGAAGAGAAAGTAGAATGGGATGTTGTTAGGTTTACAATGCAGTGAACGTAAGGAACAATTTGTAGATGTAATTTTAATTAGACTGGATGTGATAAGAACTTCGTACTTGGCCTCTATATTGATCATATAAAGCTAAACACCATTAGGCAAACTTCATTAAGGTCAGATCAAAAGTAAAGGTCACAGAGGTAACAATGTAGATTTTGCTTTTAGCTCGCTAATTCCAATTGCAAGAGGCTTAATATTATTTATGTTAATAGATCAAATGGAACTTGGTACAAATGTTTACTAAACCTTAATATCTAGTTTATATTGTAATTTTTAGCATTGATTTTGTATTGTAGACATGATTGTTACCGGGGCATACTGTTTCACAAACACATCTTGTTTTCACAATGTATGTTGCTGTAGACCTATTCATGTTGATCAACTTTATAAACCCTATAGATTACTGAAATTGCTAAACTGAAACTAGTAGACTGTTAAGGTTATTGACAAAGTACAATAATATCAAACATAATAAATATTTAACAGACAGTTTTAATATGTCCTATTCATTAATAATTGAAAATTTATGTTCTTTAAAGAAAAGAAAAGAATACTTCAATTCAGTGGAGATAGTACCATTCAACCACCACAAAGGTAATTCAAAACAAAATATATATCTAAATTTTAACTAATTATCATTAGAAGCAATTCTCTATTGTCTTAAGCATCATTTCTATAATGAACTGAATGTATCTTTGATTCCTTTTCTGAAGCCTAAAGAAATAATACATCTCACTAAGGACCCCGTTAATTTAATTTCTGTTTGAAATTTGTTCAGCAGTTTTTAGAACTTGCAATGAATATGTCACCCGTGACATGCTTTATAGTTTAGGAATTAAATATTTAATCATATCTCCAAAAGTGTTGGATAATAAAATTGCTTCAAGTTCGATAGGGTGATCAGATTTTCTTTAACAAATGCAGAGCAGGTAGGTATTTACATGCTTAATAATTTTGCTATTATGAACTTTTTACCTCTCTAACCTTAATAAAAAAAACTTCAAAAATTTCACGGAAAAGGGAATAACTCCAAAATGTGGCGTCTACATTTCTCCAAAATTGCAGTAGAAATAGATTTTGACATGGTAATAATTTTGACTCCTTTCCAGAGTTTTGATATAAGTGACAGTTCTAGAGTTATTTGCCGAAAACTGAAATTAAATGTAATGTCTATCTTTACTACGGCCGCCATGTTGTTTGGCACCAGACAATAAATAATACCGATTTGAAAGAAACTTATCTTTTGATGATTCATTCCGAGAAAAATTAAGGAATATGGGGTAACTGTACATGAAACAAATGTTTGGTAAAACTAAGCAAATGAAACAACGCTTGTTTTTTTTGTTTTTGTTCTTCAAGAAGAGGTCTTCAACAATGAGCCTTGCTCATACCTCATACTAAGTTAAAGACATATGTTCAGTATAGGTAATCAGATTTTCTCAAACATGTCTTCTTCTTAGATAGGTTTGTTTTATTTAATAAATTGAGACATTTTGCCATATCTGTTGAATTGCTATTGGCTGTGACAGTAATCTGACATATGCCCAGAACATTGAAATTTTCAAAAATGTTCATTCCTTTATAAGAGCAACACACCGATTCAATATGTTATAAAAGTATTTTATGTTTTGAGCAGTTTTCACCACTCCCCTCCAATTCATTGTTTTATTTGGCTCTTTCCTTATTTGATTAATTGATTATCATTTTTGCTTTCTTTGTTATTATTTTTTCTTATATTTAAATTTTTCTTTCATTTGAAACCATTTATAAATAATTATATACATATATTTACTGTTGTTACTTTATGTAATAGTCGTCATTTTGATTATTGTTTTCTGTATATAATTTTCTAAGGGAGATGACGTTTCTAATGTTGTAATAACTTGTGTCCGATCCCTTCTGCATCTTTTTGTGCAAATCAAATATGTTTAATGTTAGTTTCAAACATGTAAAAAAATAGGTTTTCACATGCTGTTATATCTTCCTTTGCAGCTCTTATAGTTTTTAATATGCAAAACAAAAATATTGAATAGTTTGAAAATTGTACGGAAAGGGGGCAATGCGGTAGTCGTTGGATTTCTTCAAATCTGCACGGTATGTGGTACTTGTCCTGGTTATCATTTTAAAATGTCAGATTTTTTTTTTTATTTACGTGACGATTTTAGAGTTATTTTCCAAAGAACGCTGTAATTTTCGCATATGTCGCTGGCAATAATTCAAATAATATTGAAGGAAGATACCGTAGTGATGATTCGGACTGATTTTGTTTTAAAGTTACAGAAAAGATGTTTTGAATAATAGGTTGACGACGATAGACGACGGAACCAAAGTAATGGCACCTGATGTTTTTCCCAGGTGAGTTAGATATGAAACCTCAACAAATAACCATAAAACGACGCCATATTGTAACCATTCTAACATTATACTTGTAATTCCAATACTAATAATAATGCGAACAAGTTCTTGAAATCAAATATTGCTGCGGTCAAGGAAGTGTCAAAACTTTTATTGTAATGAAGTCAGGGTAACCACAAGCTTACATAATGTGTTAGATTCATCGATGTCAAATGTCTACATTGTAGATATATCAGACGCGAAAACCTGACAAATGTATACAATGTTGTCTTTGCACGACGGCGAGTCAATGAAAGGTAGACAGTTTGGGGTGTAATTCTTAACTTCGGTACACTAAAAGTTTTGCCACTTGCTTGACCGCAGCAATAAAGTAAATATGCCACATACATATATGTAATGTATGTGTTCAAGACGAAGAACAATTAAAAGCGTTGTTCCATTACTTGGTTTAATCGTGTAAGTTTAGAGACTTTGTCTCATGTTCATTTACTCCATATCCTTTCATTTTTAATATCAATGTGAGTATTAATTACTAAAAAGGCTGGTATAACTAATGATATGACCAGTCTATTTTTTTCCTTACTTAAAATCTGGAGAAAAGATGAATTCTGAAAAATGAAAGCCTCTCAATTTCATATTTTTGATAAGATGCATGGTTTATAGCGAGCTCAGCGAGCTCAATGGTAACGCGAGTATGTGAATTTTTGAAGTCATATGATCGATATACTATGAAAATAAAAAGTAACGTCACGGAAGTCGACTTCAATGAGTCCCATGGGCGCAGCCATATTGTTCAGTGCATGATGGTACATTCTATCGCTGCTCCGCCCACTAGTTAATTTTCAACCAATCAGAATCGAGGGGTGGCGTGATAGCCACGACTCGACAACATTCAAGATGGCCGAATGTCAGTCGATTGAACTAGGCCTAGTAGCAGGACGTTTCTCTATGTATAGGGAAGATATATCGCCATGACTTTAAAGGAGCTTAAAATCGACACCAAGAACGAATATGGGGACTAAAATTATGATCACTTTCCCCGAGAAATCACTCGTTGTACGGAAATGACGTGACAGATCAGAACGATTGATGGAGCGACAGTGTCAGTGTGCACATATGGACAGTGGGATGATGGTGCATGTTTCAACGATTTGAAAGGTTAATGACAGCAACCAAATGAAAAGAAAAACTACACAAGGATGATGGGATTGTAACATCCAATACTTGTAGAAAACAAATAGAATCTGGCGCTGCCACCTAAGCCCGTGACGATCTTCTCATCAACCCCACGGGAGCTGGTACACCCACTGTGTTTTGGAAGTCAATAAAAAGAAGGTAACTGTCCTAGACATTTCATATATGGGCTTACACTGAGTGTTACCTTGGTGCAGTAAGTGGCCAAATCAATGATTCTTAGTTTAACAAAAACAGTCATTGACCATTGTTGACAGTGTTGATAGTGAAAACTTCATTGAAATGGGATAAGAATTGACTAAACAATAATTGAAAAACATTTGGTTTCATACAAAACATATACTAGTAGTAAGAAAAATCTTATGTGTAAGGCCACAGTTTTTATATTTTTAGTTTTACGAAAATTTCATTTTCAGTCAATATAATCGGAGACATATATTTACAGGGATTGGCAACTCTACTATCATCCCATATTAATCACAACAAACATGGTACGGCCACATCAGAAGTTCGTAAACTACTTTTAAATAAGTCGACATATTTCTAAACTGAAAAGATAATTGTTTTCATTAGTAATTTTATAGTATAGTTCAGAAAATTTGATTTAAAATTATTCATTAACAAAAAAAATATTGGCAGATAAAGCGGAGACTTCGTGTGGAAATCTGACGACGAACATCGTGGTGTGCCTTGTTTACTTTTGAAACTTTATTTCCGTGATTACAACTTCCTAGTAATGAAATCTGGGAAGTATTTTACTTTGTTGGTAGAGTTTAGATAGTTTTCGTATGATATTTTCATATATTATCGTGATATCTGTCATTTCTTTTTGTGAAGTGGGAGTTTAATCGAAGTCTCGATGGTGGCGTGATTTCATGAGAATTCGTCTTGTTGCCAATCTCTTTAATTATATGTCTCTGATATAATCATTCCCAGGACAAAAAAAATAAATAAAATAAAAATCTTGCTGGATCATTGATTTCTTTTTCGAATATCAAAATTATTCAAGATTGTGATGACTGGCCTGGTGTTTTTGAAGATGGTCTCTTCAGTTTTAATAGTGTTGGAAATAAATAGACAATAGATTTATAAATAAAAAAGAATTGAAGTACTAATAAAAACTGATTAACGGAATAAGGGCACAAAGTACAATGTAGGCCTAAGGTATTTTAATCAATTGTGAGTGAATTTATTTTTGGGGGGCATAAAAAATACAGGGTCGGAGGGAATAAAAATTGAGCAATTTTCTATTGTATTTTTTTCTATTTTGACAAAAGTTAGGGTCGGTCGGAGTCGTAAAACTGAAGATAAAATAATAACGGCCTCAATATTTGTAGATTAGGTTAGGGTTACTTTAAGATTTAGAATTAAAAGAAGATCAGTCGAACGTAAGAGGAATCCTTTTCACAGGCACTTGTCTCAGAAAAAAAATTCAACCATACCCTTGCATGACGATAAATAATTCCTGAAATGCGGGATATCGATTTTTTGAGGTGAAACATTTGGGAATCAGTAGTGATTGTATGGAAAAGGGCCGAATACAAAATCTGTCTGTCAACACACATTTTTGAAATAAATGTGACTAAATTCTTCTTACTTGAAGTATACGCCTAAAACTTTCATCATATAAAATTTAAGATCGAAACTGAATCATGTGAATTGAATAAAAACATCGAAAGTTGGTTAAATCCATAAGTTTGATGAAAAATGTAGAGTCCAGCATCGTCTGGGTGACTTCCGGTATTATATAGCCACCACCACCCCACATCCCCCAAGCTAAAAAAATTAAGGGGTCACTGAATTATTTTTTTTAGCTATGATATCATCTTTATTTACCTGTTGTTGAAGGTATCAATTATATACTGTATTTGGCCTATATTTTTACTATATATTTCATTTTGAAAGAACATAAAGAACTGAAATTATATTAAATTCTTCATGGTGTGTACAAAAGCAATGTATAACAATAACTGAAAAAATATGCAATTTTTCGTTTAAACTGCTCAATTTTCAAGTTCCTGCCATTTTTCTATGGTACTCAGAATATGGCAAAATCGCTGATCGCAAAAAGTTGTTCATATTTCAGTGGTGGACATGCTGCAGTCGTATCATGCTGCGTTCGGCGTAGCCCTTTATTTTAAATTTCGACCATTGTACATGTTGTTTACTGTTATGTTTTCTTTCTAATAGCATATTTAAATAATATAAACATGTTCAACATCTTTCGAAGTTTGCGATTTTTTTTCCATATTATTTTTTTTTATTTTTTATTATTTGCTTATCGATGGCATTGGGGGGAAAGCTGGCTCATATGATTCAGTGGCGGATCCAGAC
>MJUU01049427.1:0-11152 GCA_002080025.1 Modiolus philippinarum
TTCCGGGTAAAACGTGCCGGTGCCAACCTCTAATCTAGCAGTTAAGAGGCTACAATTTTCGTTGTCTACGTTTAATTTGAATGTATCAAGTAACAGAGGATTTTGTTCTTGATCATTATGTTTCCCGTTTCTTTGTAAAAAACACAATTACGTGTTTCGGGTGTTTTATTCCTGTTGTAATACGAAACGACCCTTCAACAGATTGACTTGAGATATTAGTGTTAATAGATTCTCTTAGATATGTCCACCGTCTTGGTTTCATGTAATTTTGTAACACATCCGTTAAACCAACAGAATTTAATTTTAGTCTAGGAATCCAAAGTTCAAAATGTGTAATTACAACTCTACCGTCAGCAGCACCATCGGCCTTGTATAATAAATAATCATCGTTGTTTATTATTACCGTTATTCCCATCTGTGCCGGGGGTAAAAGATTTTGTTCTAACGAGGCGAAGAACGAAAATCTATTTAGTGGTATTTCTGTTGTTACTTCTGCTCGTGCGTTAGTTAAAGCTGTTCTCGCCTTAAACCCTGTATTAGCATCAACAGCGGTTGCAACATTATCAGGCTAAATAAAGCTGTTTTTGCCTAAGCTGTTAACATAACCATCTGAAAGTGTAAGCAATGATTTGACGTGATTTGCTAGAGATAAATTATTACAGTTGTAAACTGTTTTTCCGTTTTGGTAGACTGTCATTTGTTACATCTGAAATAACAGATACTGTGTCATTATCCGGTGCTGCTCCGTCAGCTAGTTTATCTACTTTGAACTTAATTAAAAAATACCTATTATACCAGTCATAAAACGAAGCCCTATCGTTTATACTAAATTTGTAATCCGTTTTGACTTGTGCTTCTCCATTTTGTGGAGTTCTTATGGGAGTGTCTAGTAAAAAGTTACAATACTCATATCGATCACAGAACTGTGTTCCTCTAAACATTTTTTATTAGTGGATTATTATTTTTCTTTCTTATATAAAAATGATAGAGTTTATAAACAGTGTCTTAAACAGATTAAACAAGAGTCTTGAGCGTTGGAAAAAGAGTAAAACCTATAAGATTTTTGTTTTACTTATGAGATGCTTAAACCGCAAGCAACGTAAAAAATGTGAGTAAACTAAGACCTCATTAAAAATCTAGCCCGTTTTACCCGTCTCAACTGTAGTGAATAACAAATCTTACATGTTTGTTTTTTTCTATAGTCCCGTAGGTAGTAGTTGATATGGGAAAAATCTGCGGTTTTCAAAAAACGTTTTTTGAAAACCGCAGATTTTTTCCCATATCAACTACTCAAACTAGATTTGCAATTGCAAGCAATAGCTGATGTCACCCCAGACCTCCAAGTCGAAGATTCCATCTTGTTTAAATTTTCGTTGAAATCAGATGTTATAGGTAATTAAATGTTGTAAATATTCTATAATACATTGTATTGATTGTTTTAGAAGTCAGTACCTCGATGCTGGACCAAAAACCGATTTCATTTGCAAACTTGCGATATCAAAATTTAAGAAAATTTTGTTCAAAACTGAGGAGTACCTCCCTCTTGCATAGCTCTGTCCTTAGCTTATTTTGGCTTTTCTATTTAGACCCTATTGTTAATTTGTCCTGTATCAGATTTTACACATATTTCGATTTATTGACTTCCAAATGTTTTGATTTGGTCTGCACTGAAGAGGTATAATTTGTCGAAATACTAAATTTATTTTGTTATTCGTCATGTATTGACGATTTTTGATATTGATATGTCAAAAACAATTATATTTTCTTATTAACCTTGTGCAACGTTTAATTGAAGTGAATGTTTTTGTAGTATATTGGATAGAACCTCCCAATAAATGAATTCAAGAAAATGGTAAACTTTGCTTGAAATTCAGAATTAGTAACCACAAGTTAAAAGTTGAAGATTTCCTTTATTTAAATGTCTACCTATCAGTGTACAAAATGTATTTTGATCTACTGAACCAGATTTACCCATATTGTACTAAACTGACGTGTGGAAGCGTCCATACAAAGATTCACTTTGTAGCCCTCGGGCTGTTTGTCATCCTCATTAAATAAATAAAGCATTAAATTAAATACAAAGATTGCTAAATTCGATAGTTATGATCAATAAACAAACATAGCAGCTACTTAAGGGGCATACTTAAACAGGGCCAAATTAAAACCGGTTATGTCAAATCCGTGAAAACATGAAATCTAACTGAAAATGTCCGTTTTCATTTGGGACACCGACACGTCATATCTTGGTAACGGCTAAAGACTTTCTGGAGGGATGAAAGAATCAAAGGCTGAACAAATATTTTAAGAGAGAATATGGAGTAACTGTACATGAGACCATAACACATATGTAAACTCAAACTGCACTAATTTTAATGAGCTGTATGGCCATTTCGGAAATTTATTCCTCATCAGCAGCGCTAGAACCCAAACAAAGGAAATCCATAATTTCAAAAAATGTTTCAATGCATAAAACCAAACGAAATCCGAATAATCAGTAATATCAAATACAGCTAAGGACAGAACTACGATGGTGGGAGTTAATCCTTCGGTTTTAGAATTTACATAAATTTAGATAATAGTAATTGAATAAAGTGTACACATGAGATATTATCTCATGTACAAGTACACCATATCTAAGAAAAATAAAGAGCATACATCTCTACCACGGGGACTAATCCCTGACTTAGCAGCTTTTGGACAGTGTTTTTACTCTTTTCAAGAAATCATTGCATATACTTCATATTCGGCAGTAATGAATCAACTGTGAATTGTACACTTTATAGGTTTAATAGGTAGGTATATTGCTGCTAAGAAAAAGCGAAGTTCACAGTTAGGAAGTTAAAAATCGTCACGTTTGTTGTATAGCTTAGGTTTCAAACGTCCATCTTCGTCATTGTATAACAAAGGATCTAAGTACGAAGCTGAAGTAAGTGAGAACGGAACCGTCAGTCTAAAACGAACAATCCAAACACAAAAGCAACATTGGAAAAACAAAGAAACAAAGACATAACGTGATCACGGCACAGAAAAGAAAAATGAAGACACACAAGTTGAAGTTGGAGTATTAGTAGTCTTAAATTTCAAGTTCATTGGCATAGATCTGGTGTAAATATTCCTTAGATTTTGGATTATTAAGAGAAAGTACGTCGTCTATGTAGCTGAAGATGAAATTAAAGGACTAGGCTAAATGTTTTTTTTTGTTTTTTGTGCTAGCCTCTGTAAAAACTTGGCTTCATACGAGCAAAGGAAAAGGTCAGCTAAAAGTGGCGGGCAGTCAGTTCCCATGGGAATCCCGATTGTCTGTTGAAAAAAAGCGGCCTCCAAGTTATACAAAAATAATGTCGATCAATAATTTTGGCATCTTGATTACGTCATTCTCAGTGTACTTCTTGTTTGACTCAGGGCGATTTTTTGTCAATGTATAAGCGCGAGGCTGATGAAGAAGTCTCGGTAGTCTCTTTAATTTCAAGCTCATTGGGATAGATCTGGTGTAAGTATTCCTTGAATCGAAATATTCGGAATGGACTTCTGCAGAAACTTAATTCACAGTAACTTCTGTATTTAATTATTAGTACTTGAATTAACAAATATGGCGGCCACACTTGAGCATGGTTTTAGATTGGAATCTATTGTAAAAATATATTTCCTCTGAACATATGAAATATAATTGTCTGTGTCTTTATTTTATGATTTTGTATCTTATTAAGAGTAAAGAATCAAATATTAGAAAATGTTACTTCTCATGAATTGCCTTTTGTGGAAAAATTTCTTTCTTCACTCACCACATAGGTGGCCTTAGTTTACTTCTAATCTTAACCAAAAGTTGCTTGTCAAAATTGCTGAAATCAATGGATGTGCCAGTCCTAACATAGGCTTTTAATCTCTTGTTTGTTATGAGTTTGCTTTCTAGAATGTCGAAATTGATAATAGAAATATTCGCCTGATTGTCAGATGTAAAACAATGCCATATATGTGTCCACTCTGTTATCTGATGTTTAGATTCCATATATCCCTGACTTAGTAAAACAATAAAGGACTGCGACTTTCCAATATTCATACGTATCTGGTCAATATGAGATCCACCGGACTCGAAATCTCTATACGGAATGCAAACTGTATATCCCAGTTTCTCAAGATAACAACACAACACTTTGATTACCCACGCTCTGATCTCACTGTTTTCCACATCAAATGAGAAATACAAGTCATAGTCGAGTCTTTGTTTATATATGTTGTCTGTTAATGTACTTGTATTATTCCTCCGAGTAAGAATGTATATGTCATACCGATAATTCTTATAAATGGACAAACCTATTAAAATGATAATTGTCGGCACACTAAGCCATAAGTACGAAATATATGATTTAACGTGTGGACAGAGTTCATTCCTTGAAAGAGATAAAATATCTACATCTTTTCCTTCCTTTATGCATGTAATCGAATTTGTAAATAAAAGACAATTTCTAGTCGCCGGCCTATCAAGCCATATCTTTATCCAGGCCATATCACATTTGCAGTTTGGCATTCTTATTTGTCCTAACCAAACCGCTTTACAGGGATTTTTTTGTCGAATTTTTTCATTAAGGAATACTATTTTATTATTGTGCAAATTAATAAATTCAAGAGTTTGTATTCCATAAACAAAAGGATCTATTGATGTTATTGCGTTGTAAGATAAATCTATTTTCTGTACTCTTTTCATATAAGGACGATTCTCAAAAGTTTGAATTATATTATGGCTTAGATCGAGATCGAGGTTATGAAAATCAGGAAGTACAGAAGGCATCTTATTGCGGTCGCTCCATGAACAATTTACTACTACTCTGTTCTGTGATGGCTGCTGAAAGCAATAACAATTTGGTGGACATTTTTCGGCAAGCGTAATATTACATGTCAGATAATCAAGCATTTGTCTCAGCTTAGCAAATTTATGAGGGGTCAAACCTTCTACCTTTGATGGGTTTACACATTCAAATTGTAATCCAATGAAATGTGAAGTCATAAGCATTGTATATTTTATATATTCATACGCCACACAGTCGCAGAAAAATGGATTATGAAGCAAATTTATTTCAAAATTAAATGGAATCTTCAGAGTTTGGTTATTTCCCTCGAATCCCAGTAGACTGAGTGGTGGCATAAGTGTAAAATTGTTGTAACCAAAGTCAATTAAACCTCCTGCAATGTCTCCATCTTTAAAACCTTTCCATTTTAGTTTATTTGTAATGACAGATATACTGTTTCCATCATAAAGAATTTCTTTGAAAAGATAATTCAGAAATATATTACTAATATCGATGCTAACTAATCGATTATTAAACAGGTCGATCTTCATAAGACTTCCCGGTCGATAATTAAATGCATTAGCGTCTATATGTGTTATGAGATTAGACGATAACATAAGTACACGTAGGTAAGACATTTTGGATAGGACGGAACCGTTAATTGTTGTAATTAGATTATTGTCCAGATTCAGGAAATCTAAATATTTGAGACAACTAAGATCGGCCAGTCTTCGTAGCCTGTTTCCAACTAATGACATAGCTACAATGTCAGGAAATGAACAAATATTATCAGGGAAAAACGACATATTACCTTGCCAATGTCGTACAAAATGAAATGCTGTGCTTTTCTTTTTAACAAGAATTATATCAGAATGTCCCGAGAAAGAATTTTTATACTTTATACCAAGTTCGCCAATTAAATGTGAATAAACATTAAATGCCCAGATTGGAATTACACCCATTTTCATGCAACAATCGTTAACGGGGTCCGGCACAAACCCCCATTTTGGACACAGTGAACCTTTAATGTCGCTTGTGGCACAACAATTCAAACAAAATAACGCTTTGTTTTCCACAGTTTTCATTTTCCAATGGAAGTAAGAAGGCACGGTCATTTTATTTGATTTGATAAACGATTCCATATTCGGAATAGAACTGCACATCTTGGAAACGGAGAGACATGTCAGAAGATGTATAATCTGAAATGAAAAGGAGACAGTTTTATAATTCATTATATACTAGTATTCATAACACTTTGAGCAGACGTTAACTAGTTTTCATATTCATTGAACCTGAGATAGTAATTTTTAAATTGACCTTTTAATAGAACTTTATTAAAAAAAATCGTAGATAAGCATTTAAATGAATATATCAAACAAGACCGCGACCTTATGTTTTAGTACCTTCCATGGTTATGCCAATATTTGATTGATCACTAAGATCATCCAAGATTTTTGAAAACAAATTGTAAACAATATCCCTGTTTTCCTTTGCTAACTTCTTGAATTCTTATGTTTACTTTGCTGGTCTCGCAATATCTGGTGTTTTCACCTTTTCAAATAACTTAAAATGTTAGAATCATGGAAATTCGATTTTTCTCATATAGATGTGTACATTGTATTAGAAAACTCTTATTCACGGAAAAAAACTGTCATCTCTTTATCTAGCCTTTTTAAAAAGAAATCAGATGAGAAAGAAAAAGATTTAATGTTTAAGTGATGAAGTAATTTATTGTACGTAATAATCAGCAGCCAGTGCTTAATGACATAGAAAATTTGGCATCGTACTGAAAATACTGAGGAAAAATGTTCAGGAAACAATTATATGAACTAAGGAGAATATTGGCAAATAGGAGGAAAGGGTACTAATTACATTTTTAATCTAGAGATCGTTATACAATAGATAATTTTCAAACATATTATGTAAGACTGGGCTCAGAAATGACAGATCCAGTTGCTATAAGAAACGAACATTAACTACAAATAAATGTCTCTTTCTATTCGAAAAAGAATCAGGATGTCCTGGTCTCAAAGATTAAATTAATAAAAGTCATATGGATTGTTTTAAAAGGGGAAAGTGAAGAGAAGCACTTAACCAAATTAAATATCTTGTCGAATATGAAGGTCGTGTTTTCCAACAGACAATAGGGATTCCTACGGGAACAAACGGTGCGCCGCTTTTAGCTTACCTTTTCCTTTACTCGTACGAGGTCAAGTTTTTACAAGGGCTTATTCAAAGAAAACAAAAACATTTAGCCCAGTCCTTCAATTTCAGCTTCCGTTACATAGACGATGTACTTTCTCTTAATAATCCCAAATTTAAGGAGTATTTACATCAGATCTATCCAAATGAGCTTGAAATTAAAGAAACAACTGAAACACCTACTTCATCTTCGTACCTAGATCTTTTATTGTATATTGACGAAGATGGACGTTTGAAATCTAAACTATATGACAAGCGTGATGATTTTAACTTCCCCATTGTGAACTTTCCCTTTCTTAGCAGCAATATACCTACCTCTCCAGCCTATGGAGTGTACATTTCACAGTTGATTCGTTACTGTCGAGCATGTAGTTTGTACAGTGATTTTTTGAACAGAGCAAAAACACCCCGTAGGAAGCTGTACAATGGAAGATGAGGGGATGAGCTTTTGAACGGAGGATAGAGAGCTCCGGTAAATCAAAACATTGCAGACGAAGATGGATTGTGTAACGGAAATATAGTTTACATTTGTTAAAAGGCTATGTTTAAGGGAATATCTGATTTAAAAGTGCATAAATAACAGTATATTTCTTCTTTATGAAATTGTATTTTGAAATATCGCCACAAATTACGACAGTTTATTTGAACGAAAAACTGGAGGGTAGCGAGCTACGTTCAAAAGGTAGTGAGGCATATGAACTGAGGGTAGCGAGCCAAACGATAACATATAGCGTACTCAAGGAAATGATGATATGGTACATTTCTCACGAATTGTATCTTCCCGTATGAAATCAAATCTCAGCAATAGGCAAATCCAAAGCTAAACCAACACAAATATCAAATCCATTTTCTCTAGGTATATATTAAAAAAGCTTAACATTTTTAGAGATAAAGACTGCGAGAAATATATACAGAACAACTTTAATGCAGGGTTATTGTATGAATATTGAGGGATATTATCCATAGTAGAATTTAATATTGCACGACCTTACGAGTGCAATATATATTCAACGAGGTGAAAATTTATTAAACGCTAACTTTTGGTTGCTTCTAGGCCTAAGGAAATATTATATTGCTATACAATAATAATGCGGGTGGTATATAACTGTATGACTACAAATGTAGATACTGATATGTCAAAAATACGGGTGGACCAGTTGGTTATGTTTAACAGTTTGTTGTTTTTGCTTTTTTTTAATTTCATTTTTTAATTTTTTTTATTTATTTTTTGTAAAATATTTCGTTACTAGGATTTTTTTTAAATGATCAAAGATATCGTTGAAAGTATTTTTGTTTTAGTTAAAGAATTGTCATAAAGGAAAATTTATAAACGCACTTCCTAAAATTTAATTACATATATATGATCATTCTTAGTGTGACTTCGTTGTCTGGTACCACGTTACTCACCATTACATTATACAATCTGATGTATTATTATGTATGAAATGTTTTAACTGACATATTTAAGCAGTTTTTTTTCCATAAATAGTGTTGGACATTTACAGGACTATGTTTTATATAATAATAAGTTTTTTCTCGTTTGTGATGTTTTGTATGTTTTGGTATCAATCCTATGTATATTTTATTTTAAACCAAATAAATTCTGTTCTGTTCTGTTCTGTTCTTCAGTTTCATAAATAGTCTGTTTTTTATGTGATATATGGTTTAGAAATCCAGTATTCCTTCTTACTGGTATCCGAGGTGATCGTTTCCGCCTTCAATTACAAATAAAGTCCCGTATTGTGGTAGTTTTACTGTTCGTTCTTGTCAATTCAGTTGTATTCTGCTCTACCTCCTTCATTGCTAGGAAGTGCATGTGTCAATTCAATATGCACTTATTTATTCCTTTGTAAGTACATCAATATATGTTTTTAAATATGTAGTTTGTTCATAACATAATGGTTGTCGATAAACTGGTTATTGTCGATGTAAAATGTTCTTCGCATAGTGGTATTTACTACTACAGCGAAAATAACCTCACCTATTCGGCTCGTTCATTTCTCGCTGTCTCGAGACCAGTTTTTTTTTTATATGTCAGACTTTTACATCAATTCGTTATATGATTAGCACAGATATGTTCTGTTTTGCATCTGTAATATAGAAAGAATTAACAGTCGATCAACATACCCAGTCTGATATAGCCATATTAGCCTGCTTCATTCTGAGATTGTCATATCAGCCCTGTGATATGGCAATATCAGCACGGATACGACGATAACTCCCAATTGAAAGTTTATATTAAACAGATTAGAACATGGCCTTTTCCATATACACACAGTTATCATCCCTCGACCCACATCAGCCCCCGGCTGACGCCTTGGGATGATAACCGTGCTTATATGGAAAAGGCCATGTATTGATAGATGTATTTTATGCCAGAAACTATAGTGATGATCCATTTCTAAATGAATTGCATATCTTTTCCATTAATAATGTTTTGATATTGCTCATGTGACACTTAGGGGTTAACGTATGATGCGTGAACAGGTTTTTTTTTTGTCAGCTTTATTCACGAACTGTACCTCTAATAATAGTCATGATACGTGATTTAAAAACAACCAGGAACAAACAAGCAATACGTGAATTAACACAGAGGTATGACAACTTTCCCGTGAAATTATTTCCATTAGCATACTGATATACCGATTTTACGAATTCATTTAAAATTCTTCTCAAAAACTTTTTAACAGGTGATCTATTATATACACTATTATAACAAAATGATTAAATAGGAAAAAAATGAAAGGATATGGAGTGAATGTACAGGTGACAAAAACACACATGATACATAGAAAACTCCAGTTTATCAAGGACAGGGCTTTTATTGCTGTCTACATTTTCATACCTTACATAAAAGATTCAGTCATTTAAATTGTCCCTTGAATGCAATTTTGACAGATTTTCGCAATTTTGTTGGTTATTGTTAAAATTCGTTGCATAGAACCCCAAGAACCAAACTAATCTAACTGTCATTCGGAAGGGCAAATGCGTATACACTCGCAACAAAAAATTAGTTTGGGTTCTCGGTGTCCTTCCAGTAGTTTCATCTTCCGCAACACTGTAAAATAGCTTAATTTGACACAAAAGGCTGCTTACAGCCATGTTCGACTACTAATATGTCAGAAAACATACAGGCGTGGCACATACTAATTCTATCTCGAGGAACAGGACTAGTAACAAGAGACCATCTTTCTAGATTTTCGACAAAATTTGATTATTTTTTTAATGACCTAATGTAGGGACAAAATTTACGCCTAAATGGCCATACTACTTTACGGATGCGTGATTTCATGACAGGAAGACCCTAAAGGGCCCCCTTCATAAATATTCAGTATCGTCAGTATTATTGCTCATGGATTTTCATTCAGTATTGCGTACTCGCAATCCTCCGTTCAATACATTCACTACCCTCCGTTCAATACATGAAAAACTGGCTCACTACCAATTGAACGGAGCTCCCTACCCTCAAAATTTTGGTTCAAAAAAGAAAATTGCAATTATTTTTTATTTGAAAGATTTCTTTGAAAAGCCCGTAATGCAAATGCTTTCTTCTAACTATAGGCATATAAAATATAGAAAATAGTTTGTTCAAAAATTATTAATTAAATAGTTATATGCGAAAAGGTCATTTCGTCTGCATGCTTAAAGTCTTATCTGAGCTCTCTACCCTCCGTTCAAATGCTCATTCCCCTCAATTCCCATTGTACAGCTTCCTACGGGTGAAAAACACTGTCCCAAAAGCTGCTTAGTCAGGGATTTGTTCAACCTTTGTTAATTTCATCCCTCAAGAAATTCAATTGCCGTCACCATAGCATCATTGAAAGATATGACGTGTCGGTATTCCAAAATGTCGCACTTTTACTACCTATTAGTCTACTAACGATGATTATTTCAATTTTTCGTTCATTACTGAGGATTAATTAAGCCTTTTTATTTAACTCAGAACATATTTACAGCATATTGAAATTCATAAATATATTTAATTATTTATTTGTGACAATACAAACAAGATATAGAATTCACTTGACCGATGGCGGGAATGAATGTTCATAGTCCAGTCATTCTATGGTTTGACCTCAAACTAATTGCAACAGAAATGATTTTTACGGGAAAAAATTAAGAAACTGTTGTAGTACATCACATTAAAAATCGCAAAAAATCGAAAT
>MJUU01049428.1:4073-14802 GCA_002080025.1 Modiolus philippinarum
ATTGTTTTGTTTATTAAATATTTTGTTTGCCTCTTTATTTGATCTTCTATTCTGATTTGAGTGTTATTTTCTTTATATGTATAATATTATGATTATGAATGAATAATAATGTATGCTTCTGTTGGAATTTTGTTATGTTACATATCATATAAAGTTATGTTAATAAAGCATAGAAATTGTAATTTGAGTTACTTTGTGCCCATTTGAAACTAAAGAATACACAACTCAAAAGAGAACAAGCTATTACATAAAATTAACATTATTTTAATTTTAATTCAACAACTTAAATCTCTAATGTTTACAGTGTTGTACAAACACGAGTTTCTCTTGATTAGATGTTTACATAAGTTCCCATTTCGCCTTAGCTGACACAAATATGTACTTAGGCGAAATGGGAATATTTTTTTATATAAAATTTCACAGCTAAGGCGAAATGGGAACAAGCCTGCAGGGCAAGCTAACCTTGTTATGTCTAGTAACATATGTTTTAAAGTAGAAATGCCATTTCTGACAAGAATGTGTAGAATTACTTCCCCTTTGCACCAAAATTGAACTATATCTTGAAAATGAACAGTAAAACCAAATAATCGGCATTAGATTACCCTTCCTTTGATATCAAAGAATACGTCCACAACAATTTTTAAACATTTAAGTCCCTTTTCAGACCCCCTGATTTTTTTGAAAATTCATCATTTACCAAATGAAAAGATTCGCCTTTAAAATGAATAATTCAAATTTATTTACATTTTTTTCAGTGTGTACGTGTAGATTGTGTTTAAAAGGGGGCATTCCACAATAATATTTTACTACATATCTTGCAGCTTGAGAAATACAGACAAATGTTTACTGAGTGTCCTAATTTTTGACTTTAGTGGAACCTTAATTTGTTAAAATTTTGGACAGCAGTGTTTCATTTTTTACTTAATTTTGGAATATCTAAAGCTCATGCGATGTCAAACGTTAATCTAACATTGATTAAGATGTATTTATCTAGCTTTTCCAGTGAAATCTCATTATTTTCAACTTAATCTCAAGGTTTTGACACTTGATTTAATCTCGCATCGTGAATTGCTAAAAATAAGAAAACATCAAAGAGGACGTTGAGACATTGTCCTGCTTGATCAGGTCCATAAAGTCATTAATTGTAAATCGCAGTCGGCGCTTAAAAGCAACAATGAAATCCAGAAATCCCAGTATATTTGAAGATCCCCTTGTAGTAAAAACTCTTTCCAACCTCCATGAAAATTACGTCATTGTCCTTGCAGACAAAACTTCTAACAACATACTGTTTGCGTGTAAGAAACACTATCTCGACTGCACGGTGAAGGAGATGGGCATCGACAGTTCATCTGGAAACCCTACTTATACCCATACTACAATATCGAGGGATGAGATTGTAAAAAATCACACTTCAGTTTTAGCATCCTTTGGCATAAAAGCCAATGATGAAAACAATTAACTCCCGTACATCTACTGGGTACATAAACTACATAAGAATCCAAACAAACAGAGATTCATTGCCGGGTCTTACAGATGCACCACTAAACCTCTTTCACAGCTCCTCACTAATTTGTTGACCGCGGTCAGAGATGGCCTGAAAAATTACTGTAATAAAGCTTACTCCACAAGCGGTGTGAATCAAATGTGGATTCTTAAAAATTCCAAAGATCTCCTTGAACAGCTATCCTTAACCAGTCTTACCCATTGCCATAGCATTCCAACTTTTGACTTTTCTATTCTTTATACAACCCTTCCACACAATAAACTGAAAACTGTAATTGCAGATTTAATACATCAATGTTTCTGCACTAAAAATAGAGAACGCAGATACACCTATTTAGTTATAGGGAAAAACCAGACATATTTTGTTAAAAACCACACTGCTTCAAACAAGAAGTACACTGAGACTGACGTAATCAAAATGTTAGAATTTTTGATCGACAATATTTTTGTCGAATTCGGAGTCCTATTTTCCACAACCATAGGGATTCCCATGGGAACCAACTGTGCGCCACTTTTAGCCGACCTTTTCCTTTACTCGTACGTGGCCAAGCTTTTACAAGGGCTTATTCAAAGAAAACAAAAACATTTAGCCTAGTCCTTTAATTTCAGCTTTCGCTACATAGAAGATGTACTTTCTCTTAATTATCCTAAATTTAAGGAGTATTTACATCAGATCTATCCCAATGAGCTTGAGATTAAAGAAACAACTGAAACACCTACTTCAGCATCGTACCTAGATCTTTTATTGCATATTGACGAAGATGCACGTTTGAAATCTAAGCTATATGCATGACAAGCGTGATGATTTTAATTTCCCAATTGTGAACTTTCCCTTACCTTACCTACCTCTCCAGCCTATGGAGTGTACATTTCACAGTTGATTCGTTACTGTCGAGCGTGTAGTTTGTACAGTGATTTTTTTAACAGAGCAAAAACGCTGTCCCAAAAGCTGCTTAGTCAGGGATTTGTTCAACCTATGGTAATTTCATCCCTCAAGAAATTCTATGGCCGTCACCATAACATCATTGAAAGATATGACGTGTCAGTATCTCAAATGAAAATGGACATTTTCAACTAGATTCACGTCTTCCCGGATTTGACTACCGACTTTGACATTTTCCTGGATCGACTCACTCACAGTGTGACGGGTGCTGTTAACAGAGCAGGACATGCTTACCCTTCCGAAGCACCTGATGTCACTCTCAGTTTCACTGGAGTTCACACTGTGAGTGCCTTTGTTTTGAATGTTGTGATTTCTATTTCTGTGCTTTGTGTCTGTCTAACGTCATTGTTTTGTGCCTGGCGCCATTGTTTTCTGTGTTCTCGCTTTAGTCATGTCTTTGGACTTCGATTTTTGGGGATTTCCCTCCTTTGTTCTTTCGGTATTCTACTGCCGTTGTTTCAGAGAAAATTAAAGGTAGCAAACATACAGTGCCGAACGAAACTTAGTGTTTAAAGAGTTTCATGCATCAAGGATAAGGGTTTTTCTACAAGATGCCAGGTTAAATATGCAAGCTACAGGGCTTCTCGCAGCCAGATTTCCAATGCTTGATCATAATTGTGAAAAGGGGTATTTGAGCAAGAGAACTAGAAAATGGAATGAAACACGATATCTAAAGGAGATTTCAGAATTTTTAATGTTATGTCATAGTTTAACAATCCGTTTGATGAATTCCAGAATTTGATGTAGCGATTTTTTTAATATGTTATCAACGAATTCAAGAATTTGTGAAAACGAATTCAATTTAACCTTACAAATTCTAAAATCTGTAATAACGAATTCCAAAATTTGTTATAACCAATTAAATTTGCTATAACAAATTTCTTAACTTTGTAGAGACGAATTCAAGAATTAATATGTCTTAACCAAATGAACAATTGATATAATGAATTAAATCCGTTATAACAAATTCTAGAATTCGTTATAACGAATTCAAAAATATTTTTGAAAGGTCCTATATGGGCTTCCGTTATTAGAGCAATGAACGAGGGCGATACTCTTTAATTTTAAACAAAATTTTCTAAAATTTACACATTGAAGATTTCGAAATTAAATCGGTTTTCCTGTCAGCACCAATATAATGTTCCCGCTGATTTACAGAACTATTAACATAAACTTTTAAGTGGACTGTTACTGGCCTTTTGTTCGAAAATGTTTGCAAGACTGCACTTTTCCCTTTTTATTATATCTTTACTTTGTTTCCTTTGCGATGAAAATATCCGATAAATTTGATAAATATTTTTTTGTTTGTGATATTGTTTCAGAATATCTTACTTCATAATCAGTAAAATTCAAAACATTTCAAATTGACACAGATTCATTGAATGGGAATTTTTTCACCTTTCACAAATACTGGACATCATTTCATTATTCTATGGATTTTAAGTAGTGTAAATGGCCATGTGCAAAAATAAGATTTACAGTAACTTTGATATTTATCTATTTAAATTTATGATACCGTGTGTGTGATTTGTGGGCAGATAAAAACAACGATGAATAGTTAAAGTTTTTGAGAAAAAATATATTACCGTTTAAATGTAGAATTAATTAATTTTTCTATCAGTTGTTAAGGCCAATTTATTCGGAAACTTGTAATATCCAAACCTTTGTAAATTTTGTTCAAAAAGTAAGGAATTATAGTCTTCCAAATGTCAGATTTTATCTGCAGTGAAGAGACACCATTTGTCAAAGTGGCCTTATGCAGTAACTCAACTTACAGTAAGTTCGGTAATAAGTTATTTGTACAGAAATGGAACAAATGACCACTTCAGTTAAGTTTGAAATACAGTAATCTAATGCAAACTGTAACTTTGCTAATTCATATTTACATAGCCCCACATTAACTGCAATTGTTGTTTTGAAATTAGCCGTTATAATTGTAAACAAAATGATTGTGATAGCAGAATCAAGGAAAAATGGAATTTTTCAGAATTCTAGAATATAATGCATTTTTAAAATTATATGACAAATATGATATTACCATAGAAGCTGACTGAAAACAAAATACAATATGTTCAAAGAATGTAATTATCTAATTTGTATAATGAATAATAAAGTGTTGCAACCCTTCAATCTATCAGGAACACTACACTTAGGACTAATTATTTACTTATTCTTTTCTATAAATTGGTATCAACATTGTTAATTTTACATACACTGTGCTAAATACAGTTCTCTAATAAACTAAATTATTGGATAATTAACATTTATTCGATGGTATAATCTAAAACATTACATGACACATTGTTCTTGTACTTCAATTTTAAAGGGTAAAACTTTGCCATGTCTTTAGGTGAATACCTTATTATTTCCTTTTTATTACCATAAAACTCTGGTTTAGTCATTGCAATACAGTGCTGGTTCTGATCATGGGGCCCGTAAGGGTTATACCCCTCACCCTTTTCACAGTTTAAAATATGAATTGTTGGAATTCTGTATTAAACTATCGATAGACTGCAATTTAACAAATTATTACAAACTGTACTTGAAAACGAAATATGATATGATTTTTAAATATAACAAGAAAAACAAACAAAATCACAAACAAACAAGACAAAAACAAAAAGCAAAACAAGAGGCTCACATGAGCCTGTATCACTCACCTGGTGACAGGTTTCATTCATTGTCACCAGAAACCCATTCGTTATTATTCATACTAAGCACGAGTTCACCAGATGTAACTGTGAGTTTCTGAGAAGATATCAAATATTATGTGCCAACTTCGTTAAGATAGGAACACAAAAAATACAAAGGGGACCGCCCTGGGAATATTGTTACCAAATTTTGTTAACATTGTTAAAGTTGTTCTAGAGGAGAATATCTTTCCATGTATCTTCCATGGGATCCTATGTTTTCCGCTGGCAGTCAACTTGGATGAGGTAAGAACATAATTATCTTTAACTTTGAAGTGAACCACCAAATGACTGTTATGTTTAAATTTTAATCAAATTTGCTTAAGCGGATTAGGAGGAAAAATGTCTTTGAATGCATTTCCCATAAGGTCTTATGTTAATCTATGTTCCCCGCTGGCGGCCATCTTGGATGAAAAAGGACCATAAAAATCACTAACATCAAAGGGAACATTAAAGGACAATTGTTTTACGAAAGGATATGGAGTACATGAACATGACACCAAAATACATAAGCCAACTCCAACTGATATTATTTTATTGAGCTGTATGGTCACAAGGACTATTGTGTTTAAATTTAAATGTAAAGGACTATTGTGTTGAAATTTAATAAAAAAAACTGCTCAAGCGATTTCAGAAAAGAAGATCTTCGAATGCATTTCCCGTAGGGCCCTATGTTAAACTATGTTCCCCGCTTGCGGCCATCTAAGATGAGGTAAAAACATTTAAATCACAAACTGCTATGCTAAAATGTTTATCAAAATTGTTCAAGCGCTTAAACAGATCTTTGATTACATTTCCTATAGTGTTCCAATGTTAAACTATGTTCACCGGTGGCAGCCATCTTGGAAGAGATGTGAACCTGCTGGACATAAGTAAAAATGGTAGTCCTTGATAAGCTGAACACTTTTGCAATTCAAACTTTACCTCTATCCCAAATAGTTTTTGAAATAAAATTAAAAAGTTCTAAAAATTGTGAAAATGAAAAGAAAAAGGGGCAATAATAGAATAAAAAAGATAACAGAAAACACCTACAATGGCCGAAAAACACAGACAGCACATGCCACAATGTAACTCCTATATGGGTTATAAAGATTTTATTTAAAATTGCAGCAGGACATGTATATCTTGCTATGCTGACCATTTTAGTAATAAAACTAAACCGTTATCTACTATCATTTTCAATATAATAGATGAAAATAACCAAAAATCGAACATTTTACGGAAAAGCGGCAATAACAAGATTGGTTATCGAATACTCTCCACAATTGTAGTGTGGGTAGATCTCGTCATATAAAACACTATTACTTTGTGTCAGATTTTTGATATCTGAAAGTTCTTGAGTTTTTTGCATAGAACGGCAATTTAGCCCCAAGTTCTATTTTAAGTAACAGAAGCCATGTTGTTCGGTCTAACGGACTTAAAAATTACAAACCTTGGACATGATTCAGGCCAAGTTTGGTTATATTTTGCTCATTAGTTCGAGAAATTGTTGAATCAAAGTTAACGGACGAAGGACGCCGAGTGATTGCAAATGCTCACATGGCCTTTGAGGAAGTCGGGGGATGGGTGGAAGAAAAGATAAAAAGAGGTGAGATATAGGAGATAGTGTTTTTTTCAAGAAACACATATTTTCAGCATGTAAATGAAAGAAAAAAGACATGTATAAAAGACTTTTCTGCTGCTTAATTGGAATGAAAAGGATGTGCATTTTTACAATAAAATGACACAATATACAAATAATGCAATGTTATCATGGATTTAAGAAAAATATATTTCTATTTATTTTTTATTTATTTATTTATTTATTTTTTTTTTTTTTTTTTTTTTGTATTTGTTTTGTTTCACTTTCCTTTTTGTTTTGGGCCTTTGCTTTTTTCAAATATTTTGACTCTCTCTTTGGAAAAATGAAACTAGATTTATACTATCCAAGTTTTAGTTATCGATATTTTTCTTACAAACTTTGCTTTGTACCATTTTCACTGCTTGAATTAGCTTTTCTTAATTCGAATACAACCCAATGAAATCGATGGAATTCTATTAAAATTTTTATTTACACACTGGTGCAAATCCTGCATTAGGTGGATACAGAGCAGTTACGTGGATTGGACACGCTCCCTTTTTCTTGAAAAGTTTGGCGAGAATTTTTACGCAACTGTTATAAACATTCTTTTGCACACTTGTGCATTTAAACATTTTTTTTTTTTGTATATCAAAGCAGTTTAAAATTTTCTTATAATAACGAGAAAAACACAATTAGCAACTGAAAATATCATCAAAATGTGAGTAGTATATGGGCAAAGTTCATCGCGCATTTGAGGTGGTGGAGCATGGTGATGCCGGAAGTGACGTCACCGGAAATGACGTGACCGGAAGTCACGTGACCGATGTATGACATGTCAACATTGCGCATGCACAACCGGATGTAGCCCTATTGGAAGCCCTAGTCGGCCATATTGACCGGAAATGACGTGTTTGAACAACACATGACCCCACAGGGGTGTTGTAAAGCCTAATTACATGACGCATGCGCGACCGGAAGTGGGTGTATATCTACTGTAAGTAGCCATGTTAACCGGGAATGACGTGTTGAAAGAGTGCAAGACCCCGCAAGGGTGTTGTATGACCTTAGTCCATAACGCATGCGCAACCGGAAGTGTGCGTAACCCATATATAAACCGGAAGTTGTCTTATTGGAAGCCCTTTTCGGCAATTTTTACCGGAAATCGAGTATTTTCACCAGTTGGAACGACTCGGACATGGTCTTTCGGATGTTTTAATAGTATTCCATCCCTTTTTCAATGTTCTTCTTTGTATTTTCTACCTTTTTCAATGTTGTTCTTTGTATTTTCTTCCTTTTAGATCCAATTTTTAGTTATTTCTTCTTTCCCACCCCTTTTCAGTATTGTTCTGCAATCCAATGTTTAACCTAATATCCGGGCGTTGTCATTCAGCAATTGTCGTTGTATTTCTGGGGGGTGTCCTCTATCACGTCCGCGTTCGTCAAAGGGACATAACTCTTGGGAATACCCATGGTTTTTTGGGTGTCTTCTATCAGGTCCGCGTTCGTCAAAGGGACATAACTCTTGCTAGTAATTGTCCCGCATTTTTTTATTTGTGAAAGTCTTCTATCAGGTCCGCGTTCGTCAAAGGGACATTACTCTCGCTACTTATCTCCCGCGCTTTTTTATCTGTTGTAATAGCATTTCACCTTTTTTTCAAGCATTGTTCTTTGTAATTTCTCCCTTCTCATCCAATGTTTAGACTAAACTCCTCCTGTGTAACCTTTTGTATGTGTTATTTTATCATTTTCCACTTTATTTTATAAGTATCTTTCCTTTTCATCCAATCCTTAGAGGTATTTCCCTTTTTCCCTCCAAATTCCTATTGTCGTCTGCTATTGCCATTTTGTTTCCTATTATATTACATAATTATCTCCCTTTTTCATTCAATTCTTAAAGTGATTTAGTCTTCCCTACCAAATTTCTATAATAATGTGTCTGCTATTGGTTTTCTTATTATTGTTTCCTATTTTATTTCATCATTATTTCCCCTTTTCATCCAATTCTTAGAGTTAGTTCCCCTTACCTGCCTAATATCTATACTGTCACCTGATATTTTTAGATTTCCAGCCATTTGTCATCCAATCCTTAAAGTTATTTCCCCTTTGTCGCCATAATTCTATAGTGTCGTCTGCTATTTTTAGCTTTCCCGCCATTTTTTTATCCAATTCGTAGAATTATATCCCCTTTTCCACATTATTTCATAACCAACTTCCTTTATCTAACAACTAACCCTTGCCTAAGTTGCTATGAAAACTCTATTTATTTATTTTTATATTTGAATGTTATTCTGTTATTTATTTCTAACTATTACAGTTATTTTTCTTTTTTTTTCTATTTTTGAATGTCATACTATTTTTTTTTCATTCAAAATATCGATTACCTTACCCTAACTTTACTAAGTTTCACCCTTACCCTGACTTCAAACCCTTAATGATAACCTTAGACCCTATCACTTACATTACATCATAACTCTTACCTTAACCTTACAGAAACCTCACGCTATTACTAGTATCTTAACCCTAACCTTTAAGTTATTCACACTTACACCAACACTTAGCCCTTAACCTAGACATAAGCACTATCATAATAATCTAGCCCTAACTTAATACTATCACAACGTCGAATCCTAAACTATGCTTTAGCTCTGTAACAACCTCGAACTTAACCCTTTTACTAACTTTTTAACCCTAACCCTTTTACTAACTCTTAACCCTTACCTTTAAGCTAATCACCCATTTACTAACAGTGAGCCCTTAACTTAGACACGAGCTCTAACATTATATTCTAACCATAATCTAATAATTACACAACCTCATTTCAACCGTAACATAACCCTTACTGACCCTTTCTTACTCTAATCCAAAACCTAATACTTACTTAAATCGAACCCTTAGTCCTAGCCAAACCTAATTCTACCAATATACACTCTAATTCTAAATCCTAACCCTACAACTAACTAACCCAATAATAACACAATATATTCCTAAATTGTAAACCAATGTTAAGCCTAGCCTTACCCTAACCCTATGTCAAGCTTAACATAACCTTAACACAACCTTTTCCTAAGTAGAAAACCAATTTTAAGCCTATTCTTTTCATCATAAGCTTTCCCTGTCACTAACACTTAACCTTACCTTAATCACCTTTACCTGGAATTTGAGCTCTAAGCCCTTATCCTAACCCAACAATAATTCCGAAGCATCATTTTTTACTTACTTACTTAATCATAATACATAACGATATCTAACATTACTTACCAATACTTAATCTATCCCTAAACCCTAACCTAAGTATTAACAATAATTTAATACTAACACAACCTCACCTCTAACCCTTGAACTATTCCTAAGCTAACCTAACCTGATTTCAACATTAACTCTATCCTCACTAACCCTTACTTACTCTAAATTTCAACCTAACACTAATTTAACTTCAACCCTAATACTAGCACAATCTCCAACACTTATAAATATCTAAGCCCTAAACCAATTTTGCCCCTTACTTTGACCTTGATCCTAGCCCTAATTCCGACCCCTACCTTTATCTTACTAACCCAATTCATAGATATAACCCTGAATCTTAAATCCAACCGTAATGATGCATGATATTTTAAACATAACGTTATGATGTATAATTCTAACAGGAACGATCCTAAACCTAAAACCCTTATAAAGAACGTTAACCCTGCCGAACCTTAACCCAAATGATGAATATAATCCAATCATTAATCCTAAAGATATATGTGATTCTAATCCAAGTGATCTAAGTCATACTTAGCCATTAAACTGATTGTTTAACCAAAGCCCTTAATTTTATAACGAATCAATCTCAACTAATCCAAACCCAACTCTAACCTTAAGCCAAGCCTTCTCACCTTTCCCTAACTTTTACCCTAATTCAACCAACTCCTCAACCAACCATACATAAACCCAACTTTAACGATACCAATATACTAACGCTACAACTTCAACCCTACCCTTTATCCTAAATTATACTGATAATATAATTCCAAACATAACCTAATTGATATG
>MJUU01049429.1:4666-55198 GCA_002080025.1 Modiolus philippinarum
GTCAATGTACACATGCAGATGATGTTGGTATTAAATGTGGTATTGGTAAGATTTTATGTTGAAAGTAAACTGGTACATTTATACTTTCGATCGTTTGAAATGTAATGGGCTTCGAGGTACTCATTCACAATAGCTGATTATGACATTGATAAGTCCTACTATATAAGCCTTCTTGGGTTCATGTCGTTTAATTCAACGTTTTCATTGGACGTTTTCATTTTTCTGACTTCTGAATTATGTTCGGAAGTCTGACAAAATGCAATAGTAGAAGTAAGAAAAATGCAAAAAGTCCAATGAAACGTTTAATAAAAACGATATGAACCTACGAAGGATAATATTATAAGACTAAGCATTAATAAAATATCGAGTGCAAGCCAAATAAAAAAAATAAATTATCCCGGAACAGTCATAGTTCAGAACAGTTCATAGATAACAGTATGTTTAAATTTTGTATTTCCAGTATTAAATATGAATTGCAATTCTGGGACTTTAATTCGGGACAAATTTTTGTTTTACATGTAGATATAACGACAGAGATACGTCTGGTTGGTGGTAAGACACCATTTGAAGGAAGGGTAGAAGTGAAGCATAATGGTATGTGGGGAACAGTATGTGGAACATCATCTACTCAAAACGAGGCGAAGGCAATCTGCAGGAACCTAGGGCTAAAAACAGACAAGTAATGATTTCGTGCTTTGATAATAAATTAAATGGATCGCAGGAAGAGCAGACAAGTAACAAACTGATTAAACATATTTAAAATGTTGATCTCTTTTGGAAAGAGGGTAGTACCTGTTGAAGTTCTACGGATCCATCACTAAGGATCCTTATAGGGAACGGGCTTTGAGTTCCTGTGAAACATGTTTTATGCAAAATAAAAGAACTTTGTCCGACACCACGCATAAATATATACTGTCTGCTGAGGAGAGAGCCAGGTTGATTGCCTCTCTCTCACTCGTTATGCAGAAACTACTTTCTACATTTGTATATTGTAATTCTATTAGTATAGGAAATGATGCTAAAAATATATAGGATAAGAAAGGATCTGTTTTGAGGAACCACAATGAAAAGGCGACAACTTTATTTTACCTTGCACTGCATTGTACTATATTTACAATGTAAAACAGTCTATAACAGAAAATATATTACAATATACAAGTATACTAAGTATCCAAATCGGCTAATTTACCTTCTATAGCTTTAAAAAGTATATATCTGTTTAACACGTAGTATTCAAAATTCTATTCTGTATTATTCCATAAGAAAACGAACACGAAACAAACAGTAATTCTGTGAACCCGAATTTAAGCATAGACAGTAGTTTTTTAGACTGCGTTTGAATTTCTAACTCGAGTATGTATAGTTAACTCGCCAAAGTCATTGCATATAAAATAAGATTTTGTTTTAATACAAGGTCGCTATTACTTGATAGTGAGTCGCCCCAAAATAGATAGAAGTAAGAAGATTTTGTTTAGTGCGTTGCCATGTTGTCGTTGTACTATGTTGCTATGACTCACTTTCAGCTTTATATGGCTGAATATGAAATAGATTTTACATGGAGGTTTTCGAAACATTTTTACTGGTAGGGATCTGGCTTGACAAACACGCCTGCCTGACTTCAGCACCTGAAGTAGCAGAGACGTTGATTGGGCTGGACAAACACGTCACAAATTGACTGGGCTAGACCAACACGTCTAGCTGACCACAGCTCATGGAGTAAACGAATCATCGATTGATCGATTGTGTTAGTCAAACAATAGAGCGATATACAGTTAATGCACATAAGACAAATTTACCACAAACTATGGTAAGATTAAGCAAAACAACGGCAGTAGAATACCGAAGGAACAAAGCACAAGATTACACAAATCAAAGTCCAGAGACAAGGCACAAGCTAGAACACCAGAAGACGGAAGACCAAAGACACCACATGCCCACAAAACACACGAACATTACATAAACAACACAAAAAACTAAAGCACAAACAGTGTGAACTCTCAATTAACAAGAGTGACATCAGGTGCTCCGGAAAGGTAAGCATGTCCTGCTCTATATACAGCACCCGTCACACTGTCAGTGGGTCAATCCAGGGTTAAGTCAAAACCGGTAATGTCAAATCTAGGAAGACGTGAATTTAGCTGAAAATGTCAGTTTTTATTTGTGACACTGACATTTCATATCTATCTATGATGTCGTGGTGACGGCCATAGAAGTTCTGAAGGGACGAAAGTTACAATGGCTGAACATATCCCTGACTCAGCAGTTAATGAGGCAACGCTTTTATTGTTCTTCATCTTCTAGTTGACTAGGACATAAAGTAATGATAAGAGTTGTGATTGTGATAGCCAAATACTTCCAGCTGACCACAGCACAATAAGTAATATATCGGAGGAAAATAGGAATTATTATTGGATTTCTGAGCCTCCTTATACGCGTATTAACTTAACTATCACCCAAATGCTGCTTGCTTAAAGGAGGGCTGCAAGTCTTTAGCTTGTAATTATTGTCATCCAATGTTTTCTTTCAGTGATTTAGTTCATCTCTGTCAGACATTTTTTCATTAAAAAATATTTCACAATTTCACAAAAAAAAACCAAAAAAAAAACCAATTAATTTAAATTTTGAATCTGATCGGCATTAAAGAGACATAAGTTCATAAGTTGTCGAAATGACCGATATCAGTAACAAAACATTCAGTTGCTTCGGTATTTATATATTTGTAGCAATGCAAACTAAAAATATGATTTATCTGTTTGAATCTTAACAATCTGGGGATAAGGAAATGTACAAAACAATCTTATACATTTTAGTGCAAGGATTGTTCCTGCAACATCTTTTCAAAGAAACAACGGACCAGTAAATATAGACCATTTGAAATGTACAGGAAATGAACTTGATATCGGAATATGCAACGTTACATATAACAGAGATCAGTGTTCCCATGACAACGATGTTGCTGTATCATGTGGTTTGTTGAAATTTTAATTTATGAATATATAAGGCGACAATAATATCTTGTTATTTATTTATACATATTACAGCTGAACGTTTTCCAGAGTTTTGTTTTACAATCAGTATGTTTTAGTCTGAAAATTTACATTGAAACAAAGACCACCAAACGTATGATATTCTGACACAACAGAAGTTAAGACTTCGCTCACAAATATGGTCAAAGCATTGATTCTTATTGAACCACCTTATTTCGAATCATTTTAATTTTTTATTCATTTAACACAATAAGCTGCATATTTTACGTCAACTGTTTATAAACAGGGAGTGCTACTAGTCTCGTTTGATTTTAAAACTTTCCTGGTACATATATGTTTTACCGACTTTAAATAAATTTTACTTGACTTGACTTGACATAAATTGCACGCGGGAGTTACATTTTGTACGGAAATATATGACGTTTTAGACAATAATCTTAACGTCATAATACTAAAAAGTCATCTTTTGTCGCGAAACGTTTCATTATTGTAATTTGATGGTGAGATATTGGTGTAACATGACGATACTTACAGACCCTATTCAGCCATAAGAGGGGATGGTGATACGCGAGGTTGAGTATTCTTAACACTCTCAAAATTTAGTATAATTCCTGTGTTTAGTATCGGCCATGCTTTTGTTCTGTTTTTGTTCATTTTACTCGAAATGACCATTTGCAGATTTGCAATTTCGGTATATATTTGTTTTATTTTTTTTGTTCGTTGCGCTTGTTATGTTAAAATTATTGATTGTGATATTCTCTGAATATGTCGGTACGTTACAAATTTTTTTTGGTGAAAAGCTTTGTGAAGGAGAAAAAACGACTTACAGTTACTTTCCCGAGTTCCTATCGTTGTTTACGTTTGTCTTTTGTTTTTATTGTGTTATTTTCTTGTGCAGTTCATTGGTACATTATGCGATGTGACTACGTTTTTCGGCCATTGTAGGAATTTCCTGTTATCTTTTTTTAATTTTATTTTTACAAATACTATCACCATTTCACCTGTTAAACAACCTTGTTACACTTTTTCTCCTAGGCTATACTAAGATTAGATTGGTAGCTGGAGCAGGGCCATGGGAAGGAAGAGTAGAAGTTCAGAATAATGGACGATGGGGAACTATTTGTAGCGATCATTTTGATGCATTAGAGGCCATGGTTGTGTGCAGATCATTGGGTTACTTAGAGAGGTAGGGGCGGTAATTGTTGTTTTTAGTGATATGCTTTCTTATATATAATTTATTTATTAATTCATACACATATATTTGTAATAATGGTGTCTCTTTCTGTATTGAGTTTTTGAGAGTCATATAAATTCCATAGCAGTAAAGTCATTTAAATTGACAACTAAAACGGATTATTTATTTTTGGTGCAAATTTCAAATATCTTACAAGAAATGAAGACCAAGAATGCTAGTGTGAACTTTGGCTTTCCTGACCCCAAAAATTAGTGTGACCTATCGCAATTGTCAAGTTTGTTTTCGGGAAAATCAAAAATTGCTTATGTAAAATGTTCCGACTACTAACATGACTGCCAGTGCAGAACAAAGCTTAAGATAAAATCATTTGAGAAAACATATTGTGATCAAGTCCTCTGAAAGATACAGAAACTATTGGAACCAAACGTTAGTAAATTGATGTATGTAAATTGCTCATTTGGTAAGAATCGTAAACAAAAGTGGCGTACTTAGTTTCACTTGCATTGACTGCTTCAATACATTGAATAGTGATGTCAGAATGAAAAAAAGTAGAATGCTAGCTGGTATTGCATGGAAGTGCATGATTATCTATATTTTAGCAATTCCAAACCCGAGGCATTACTTAACAGTTACTTTGGTAGTGGGAGTGGTGATATATTACTGGATGATCTTGAATGTACCAACTCATCGTTAGATATTGCCTCATGTATGACAAAACCATGGGGAACACATAACTGTTCACATCGAAATGATGCAGGAGTTAAATGTGGTAAATATAAATTGTATAATTATTTTACGAAAGGATATGGTGTAAGTGGACATGAGACCATGACACATATGTTAACACCAACTGCAATAATTCAAATGAGCTGTATGGCCATTTCGGAAATTTATCCCTCATCAGCAGCACTAGAAATTCGTAAAACTAAACGAAATCCGAATAATTAGTTATATCAAATATAGCTAAGGACAAAACTACGATGTAGGGAGTTAAACCTTAGGTTTCAGAATTTACATAAATTTAGATAATAGTAATTGAACAAAGTGTACACATGAGATAGAATCTCATGTACAAGTACACCATATCTAAGAAAAATAAAGAGCATACATCTCTAACATTGTATGTTTCAGGGATCATAGTATATACAAATTTCAGTCAGTACTGTGAAATGGAAAAATCATATTTTTGATCATGAATTAAAGACGCAATTCTTGTATTAACACTACCAAGATAAATCCAGATCATCTCCATTGACAGGTATTTCATAACCTGATGACAGGAAATGTAGTCTTAACTGTTTAGATGTTTGTATGTGATTTCTATTTTACAACAATTGAATAAAAATATGTTTTTATCATGTTGTAAACTGTGATACAAATAATAATAGGAAATAGTATACATTACAAATCCGTTTAATTATGGTCAATATTCACTTTCCGAAATAAACATATATTTTTAACACATTTTTCATTAAATCGCAAAATGTAACATGCGTGTTGAATAAATATACAGTCAAAATAATTATTAACAAAATATAGCAATTTATGATAACCCTTTATTATATCGACAACGTTTTGACCGTGTCTTTATCATGCATTACGTTGCTGGTAGTTGGCTAAGCAGTTAATCATATCTTGATATTGATCTTGCTTTTTGGACACTCTGCCCAACGATCGTTATTTTCTGCTGTTGTAGGTGTTTCATGTTATCTTTTGTTCTTTAATTCTACATACAGTGTTAACTTTTAAATCACATCAATCACAGATACACATGCCTCTGCTTAAACCTGTACCGCCTGTTGACCTGGATGCAAAGACTATAATAAGCGATTCAAATATGTACATTGTAACATGATTAATATAAATAGTTGGAAAATGATCGGTTGATTGACTTAAAGGTAGCAGTGCCTTGCAAAATTTTAAATACAATGACAAGCGAATTCAAAAGCAGAAAGGGAAAAGGGGAAAATTTCGAATCTGCGGTCTAATAGCTCAAATATATTAATAATGGAGAAAATGTTTGGCATTAATTGCACTTGTTTTACAAGTTATATTTTTATGCCCCCAGATCGAGGATCGGGGGCATTTTGTTTTTGTCCTGTCTGTCCGTTTGTCTGTTTGTCTGTTTGTCTGTGCGTCCGAAACTTTAACATTGGCTATAACTTTTGAACCATGTAAGGTAGACTTGTCATACTTGGCAAGTGATTAGGTCTAGTTAAGAGGAACATAAATATGAAAAAAAATTTTAGGTCAGGTCAAAGGTCAAGGTCACAGAGGTAAAAAAGTGGTGAAATTGGCTGTTTTCACATATTTGGCTGTAGAATCCTAAATATTTATCCTATTGAGACGGGGTTTGTTTTATGTTATTGCTAATAAAATTACGCAACTGCTTTCTTCCAACGGATTTGAGGTACCATTAACCGTTTTTGAGAAACAAGAGGCCCAAAGGGGAACATACGGACAAAAATGAATTCTTAAATAACTTTGGCTATAACTTTTGAACTATGTAAGGTAAACTTTTCATACTTGGCAAGTGTATAGATCTAGTCAAGAGGAACATAAATATGCAATAAAATTTAGGTCAGGTCAAAGGTCAAGGTCACAGAAGTCTAAAAGGGGTTTAATTGGCTTTTTTCACATATTTGGCTGTGGAATCCTTATTATTTATCCTATCTAGTCAGGGTTTGTTTTATGTTATTGCTTATAAAATTGAGCAACTGCAGTATGTCAACAGATTTGAGTTAGCATTTACCGTTTTTGAGAAACAAGAGGCCCAAAGGGGACAAATGAGTTTTTAAATTTTTTGTCAGATCTTGATGCAGCATTTTTCTGTAGGTTTCTTTTTGCATGTTTAAACAGATACATTTAACAATTAAAACCATTTCAATGAACACGAGGCCCAAAGGGGATTTTTTGTGGAAATAAACAACTTTTGAACTATGTAAGATAGGTTTTTAATACTTAGAAAGTGTATAGGTCTTGTCAAGAGGAACATAGATACTAGAATGCAAAAAAAAATAGGTCAAAGGTCAAGGTCACAGAGGTCAAAAAGGGGTAGAATTGGATATTTTCATATAATTTACTGTAGAATCTGGGGGCATATGTAGTGTTTCACAAACACATCTTGTTACTACTTTATATGTCCTCAAAAGTTGACTGTAATTTTCAGCTACGAAAGATATACGTCTAGTTGATGGATCACATTCAATGGAAGGACGAGTTGAAGTGAAGATGAACGGAGAATGGACTACAATATGTGATGAAAACTGGGATGACAGTGATGCGACATTTATATGTCGTAACTTAGTTGAATATCCGATTGATAGGTATGAAGCAATGCCCTAGTATATCATTGTTCCAAATAACAATAAGTAAAGAATATCTTTCAAAATCTTTGCATTGTATCGAAATTTGATTAAACCTTCAGTGGTTAAAAATTGGTAAAATAAATATAGGCAAAAAAATACTGTAATAGAGCAGGCTTGTGAAGAGGAAAATTTTCGTTTTGTGGTTGAGTTATGGAAGTGTATGTTACAGTGTACAGTTGTCAATATGAAGGAAGGGATATGGAGTGAATGCAAATGAGACAAAGTCTTTACGAATACATGGTGTCATGAAAAAACAAAGCAAAGGAACGCTTTTATTGTTGTTCTTCATCTTAAAGTCACAAAGAGACCTTCAACAATGAACTTTGCTCATAGTAAAATTCAAGACGGCTCCTACATGTAGCACCGGTTTGAGTGGAATTCTTTGCTAAATAATATCAATGCTACATCCATGTCCTTTCTTTACATGGATACGGAATTGCTAACAAATAATAATTAAACTGTTTTAAGGATCAAGATATGAGAAAATGTTCTACATTGATATTGTTCATAATTCACAGCATGTTCTGTCGTACTCTCCATAATTTAGTCCATCTTTGTTTTAAATTTAAAATTTCTTATTTCTCATGCACAAGGTCTATCAGTCTCAATAAAAACATTTCCGGTACATAACTTGGACGGAATGTGCCATTTTACCAAAATATGTGATGCCACAAAGCACAATAATGACGGGAAACATATCTAAATTGCAATTTCATTGTTAAAACTTAATGATTTAAAACATATTGCAATATGAATGACTCGAATCAAGGGAAAGCGACATGTCGATGATTGGAAGATTCTCTTAGCATTCTCTATAGTCAATAAATGCAACTTAGTATAATTTGTAGTTCTGTAATTTTTTTTGTTCTTTTCTTTTCCGTTTAATACCTTATTCACCCTCAAGATACAAATTTTATAGATGCTCCTAAAAAGCTTAAAATGGCTTAAATCAACAACACCGGCAATTGAGGAAAAACCAAACGTTCAAAGTTTGAACTCAAAATTGCAGTTAAAAATATCACGAAAGGATATGGGGTAAATGAACATGAGACCATAACACATATGTGCATCCCAACTGCAATAATTTTAATGAGCTGTATGGCCATTTCGGAAATTAATTCCTCATCAGCAGCACTAGAACCCAAACATAGCAAATCCATTATTTCAAAAAGTGTTTAAAATGCATAAAACCAAACGAAATCCGAATAATCAGTAATATCAAACATAGTTTAGGACAAAACTATGATGGATGGAGTTAAACCTTAGGTTTTAGAATTAACATAAATTTTGATAATTATAATTGAATTAAGTGTACACATGAGATATTATCTCATGTATAAGTACACCATAAAGTGTACACATGAGATATCATCTCATGTATAAGTACACCATAAAGTGTACACATGAAATATAAGTACACAAGATCTTAGAAAAATAAAGAGCAAAAATAAAAGACTCAATAGGAAAATAATAATTATAATGATAGCAGAAACTTTGCCCATGTTACAGAGTTTCTATTTTAACTGAGGATTTTTGTTTCAGTATTGTTCATGGAAAAGCCTATCATGGAGCTTTCTTTAGTCCTGGTAGGGGATCCATAGGTATGACCAATGTAAATTGTAATGGCAGTCCATCAACAATATATAATTGTACATACGACAAACCGGATGGCAGTAATTGTGACCACTCCAAGGACGCAGGTGTTTTATGTTTCGGTAAATAATAATTCTCAAAAAAATTAGATATACTTTATTTAGATTTCTGGAGTAATTGGGTTTGTTGTATTCTTGCTAAATACTGACTACTGATTTCAATTATTTATTCTAAAAAACTGTATTTTATTTTTATCTTAATGATTTTTTGTGAAAAAAATGCAGAAAAAAACTTTTAATATTAGTTTTTTTTCAGATGACCATGTTAACAACTTATGTCTCTTCATTGCAGATAAGAATTAAACATTGTTGAAACCAAAACATTAAAGCAAACTTAAGATCTGGTAGAGAAGAATTAACCTTGAGGGTCTAAAGATAATTTATAAGGCTTTACGAAGCAACGGCAGCAGAATACTGAAGGGATTTATAAAGTTATAATGTTTTTCAATCATAAGGAGTACAGTGTGGGAACCGGTGTCCGCGCATCCGGTGTTTCCGCGCACAACCGACCTTTAGATGTTAAAGTCAATTTTGGCAAACACAAAACGTTATAAGTGACTGTACAACTTAAACTTTTAATGTTTGAAGACAAGAACAGAAATTACAAGATGTAGCGGAAAATGCGTAATTTACTTCAACAAATATACAAAACTAGCTAATCTGTTTAACCCTACTGGTGTTCCGAATCCCAACTTTTCAATTATTTTGTTGTTTCAATACAAATTTGCTTCAAAGAAATAATTAGGTTCGTTTTGTAAAATCTTTCTGTTTAACATTCTTATATTAGGTTTTCTAGGTCATGCGCGGAAACACCGGCCAATTCAATGATTACGCAAAACTGGGCCAAGCTGTTTTGAGGATCTCATATCACATAGTACAGACCGATTTTCTAAAGCTTAATTTAATTTTTCAAAAATGTTATACTCAAGCATTCAGAGATAATATTTGCATTTTATAAGTTGTTCGCTTTAAAACTTTGTAAATCCAATGAATTAGTCTAAGGTGCGCGGACACACCGACCTGCTCTGTATCTACTAAGTGCGAATCCCTATTTTTTGGTGATTTCGGCTTTTCATTTGACCATTTTAGTCATATATAGGCTCTGTAAGTCTCGTCATGTGACTCACGATAATCCACGATAAACATGCAATTCGAAAACGTTTCCCACCGAAACATGACGTCAGAGGATTGTGACGTTTAATATTTTGCTTCCAAAATTGTACGAGACTTACAGGCCCTATTATGTATCAACCTTTATACATCTATCTATTTATTGTCTTATTTCATGTATAAATTTGAAGAGACGTCAGTTTTTTGAAATGGACGTCTACAGAAGCTATTTTTTTAGCCACTTTGGTATTTTGTTATGTACGGAATAAATTCAATCAACCTAAGTTCCGCAGATTGCAATTCCGACAACATGTATAGCTTCAGTGCTATAAGTTTATAGTCTTTCAAACGTTTAGATTTTATTTGCACTGATGAGACATAAGTTGTCGAAATGCGTATATGCAGAATTTAAATTCACAGTAACTTCGGTATTTAGTCATTTAATAACTTCAATAACTTTGGCCCCACCGCGGTTTTTGCGCCTGTCCGGGTGTGTTGGTGATTGGCTTGTCCGTGTCTTCTTATAAAATTTTAGTTTCTTGATATTTGGGTTGTTGGATGTGGTTTGTTCCCATTGGTTTGTCCACTTTTTTTTACCTTTTTGGGGCCATTTGGGGCTTGCTGTATGGTGTGAGGTTCCTCACTGTGTTGAAGACCGTACGGTGACCCCTGGATGCTTTGTTTTTGGTCGTTTTAACCTGGATATGGGATGTTGTCTCCTTGACATTTACCCCATTTCCTTTCTTTTTCATATTCAGTGCAGATTCAGATGAAGCTAGAGACAATTTTCGTTAGACATCGAATTTCTGTGCCGTACCCATGTTGTGTCTCTGTTTTTTTCCCCTTTTTTGTTTCTGGTGTTGCCATTGTCCTTGGATTGTTCGCTTTTGGATTGATGGTTCGGTTCTCACTTACTTTACTGGTCTGTTTGGGTGATGATATTCTAGAACAAATTGTTTTTTTCAAATTTGCGGCTTAAGGATGAAGTTTCACATGTATAAAGTATCACAATTGTCTTTTCCTGGAAATGTATGTCTAAAGTAATACTCTTTTCTTTGTAAAACAAACATTTGAAGTAAATTGCAAATGATCAAGTTAATATACATAATAATTCAATGCATAGAAAAGTGTCTGATAGATCCTTTCAAGTTGAACGTTCTGAAAATTTTAGTGGATCTTTTAGAATACAAAGCCAAATATTCTTCTCTTTACATTAAAATCAAAATGTTCATCTATGTGTCTGTGTACATAGGTGGACATTGATTCTTTTCAATATGAACTTGAAGTATTATTTTTTGTTGCTGCTGAAAGTTAAAACACAACAATAAAAACGTTTTTTTACTGTGTATCTGAAGCGACTTTGTTTAATGTACATTTACTCCATATCCTTCAATTGTTTATTTAACTTATTACATACATCTTGAACGTCAAGTCAAGAAAAAAAAAATGCAAAACGTTAAAGATAATAATGTTGGATGTAATGATAAGTCTTATTTTATTCAAGTAAATAGTACAGCGTCTACTGTAAACAGTAGAAACCAAAATCAGACTGACACAGGAACGGTGCAGATAACACAAGAAGGACAACAGTACACAATTTGTAGTGAGGATTGGGATGAACATGATGCTGCTGTTATATGTCGCTCTCTCGGATATTGGTGTGTTTGCATTGATTATTTCATTGTTATGTCAGTTTGTCGTTTTGAATAGTTAGTTTTCTTCCATACAATCTAACTACTTTTGGTTAAATTGAACACATTTTTATCGAATGTCTATAGGTGCGATATTTGTACTGTCTTATTATAAGTGAAGCGTTTTGTGGTGTTACACAGAATTATAATATTTCAAAAGGAGACATTATTTCGGAGGACTTTTTTCCATCACTATTCTTAAACCATATTGTACATATTGTATAGTTGTGGATGTCGACGAAAATACACATAATCTACATAGCATAGCAAACACATATTTTAGACCAGAGTATGCATTTAAAAATGGGTTCAATAAACCAGCTGTTATCTACCTGAGCACAGACGTTATTCAAATTGCAATGTAATTTGTGTTGTGCGACTAAAGCAGTATGAGATATATACAGAAAAATAAACCATTTCTAGTTGGAAGATGGTGCTTAAGAGCCAAACCTTAGAGTTAACCCTTAAAGATTCTTCTTTTAAAGACTACTTCTTTTCTGACAATTTTTTTGGATTATTACTTTCCACATTAATTGATTCTAATGCTGCTGATGAGAGGTTACTCCTTGAAACACGTGTATCGTGTGCAGCATTACAAAATTTTACTGTTCATGATGCAACTTTGGTATTTTTGTATCTTTAAAGGAGTTTTATTATTTTTTCTTAAGAAAATAGCATTTTGGTGCCAGATGTAATGGATAAATGAAACTTAAATCACAGATGAATGCCTTGAAATTGTCTTGATCAACATTTATTGGACTTCATTCGATAATTTTAACAACAGAACAGGGCTCTGTATTTAGTATATCAACTCAGCAAAAAATATAGTTCATTACAAGCTAGAGATTCTGTGGGATATTAAACCAATGCAAAAAGTATTACTGTAAGCCATACTTGTCAACAGGGATGTTTACAATGACACGATATGAGATAATAGAAATCTTTCAATAAATTTATAAGACGGTATTATTTGTAGGAGTGGCTCTCCGTTAGCGTTTCAAGATGCTTGGTATGGTAGCGGAAATGGAAAACCACTTAGTATAGCACCACATTGTACAGGAAGTGAATCTTCCATTGCATTTTGCCAGCTTTCAAAAGAATGGGGAAAGGAGACTTGTAGTCATTCCAAAGACGCAGGCGTTCAGTGTATTCGATCATCTCTGGGTAATTTTCCTACTACAATAAAGACATATATGTTTTAACATTTGTTGGTTAAGATTTTCATAAAGCATTGAAGTGATACAGACAAAGTCTCTACAAAAATATAGAAAAGCAAAGCAATGGAACAACGCTTTTATTGTTGTTCTTCATCATGAGGTCAACATGAGACCTTCAGCAATGAGCTTTACTCATACCTCATATTAAGTTCAAGACGGCCCCCAGCATCGGTTTGAGCGGAATTCACTGCTAGATTGGAGCAACGCTTAACAATGGAATCTGGATCGTTATCAAACATAACATGTTCTTACAATCGCTATCATCCGTAACCCGACGAACAAAATCAAAACACTTTAATAACCACAGGGTACTCATTGAGTCAAAAGTAAGAACTTGGCATTATAAAATAATGAGATGTGGGCACAATAAACAGGTGCCCAGAATGACAATTTGAAATTACAAAAAATGAAAACAGCAAAAGTTTCAAAGTAGGGTTTGGCATCTATATGAGAAATTCTATCAAGTCTCAAATAAGATTTTTTTAGGTTTCTCTTTTGACATCAAAGTACCTTGAAAGAAATCTTTTTACGACATTTCAAATGAAACATCAATTGATATTCAAGTGAGGTGTACTTGGTTTAATGACAAAATAACCTAAGTTGTATCTCGTCAAATGATATCAACCAAGACCGAAATTTTAAACATTTTAATAAAGCTAAAATGAATTATTCTGTATTTAAATTTGAATACTAAATGATTAAAGTCGTTTTGTTTTGAATAAAAGATTCCTCAAAAGAATAAAGTCTGATAAGAAAAGTAGATCATTTAACAGAATGCATAAAACAAACCGAGTTTGATATAAGTTTTATTCTCTTTTTACAGGAAAGGAAAACGTTCGATTGGTGGATGGTGAACGTACCGGGAGAGGAAGACTTGAAATTTATTATAACAAACAATGGAAATCCCTGTGTTATAATTCAGACTGGACAGATGCAAATACAGAAGTTGCGTGTGAAATGATGGGCTACAGGTACGTGCTATAGGTATCGGAATCTGTTTTACCAGTATTTTACGAAAAGATATGGAGTTAATGAACATGAGACCATAGCACATATGTTAACTCCAACTGCAATAATTTTAATGACCATTTCGGAAATTTATTCCTCATCAGCAGCACTAGAACCCAAACAAAGGATATCCATAATTTCAAAAAATGTTAAAATGCATAAAACCAAACGAAATCCGAATAATCAGTAATATCAAATATAGCTAAGGACATAACTACGATGGTGGGAGTTAATCTTTCGGTTTTAGAATTTACATAAATTTAGATAATAGTAATTGAACAAAGTGTACATACCATTTTTAATATACCTTTTTTTGCATTCTTACGAAATGCATCTAATTTAAGCAAGTTCTTAGAAGGGACGTTACCAGCCAATACATACCATCCTGGTTGTCGAACCTTTGGAGAAAAAAACTGGTTTTAAAACAAAATTACCGAACATAATTAGCAAAAACCAAAACTCGAATTCCAAAAAGACAGAATTGGTGCAACCATCGGAAAACTGAATGTTTTTGAATAATCTATCTGAGAAAACGAAGTACTTACAAGAACTGAAACCAGTAAAATGTTTGATTTGGCAATCTAATATAAACATCTTTGAGTTTCTGGTCTTCCAAATGTTTAGATTTTATCTGCACTGAAGAGACATTAGTTGTCGAAATGCGCATTTGTAGAAAGTAAATTCACAGTAATTTCGGTATTTAGTTATTTGCTGTAATGGATCAGCACATCAGTCTACATGGCTGGAGAGATATGCCTTTCCCAAAAATAATGAAAAACGAAGTCAAGCTCGGAAATATTATTATTATTATTATTATTATCATTTCTAAAGTAACTCATTTTGCCTAGAGATCCGTTTTTAATTGCAAGCTATCGATATTCAGATTAACAAATTACGATCAAGATGAAAGCAAACACTTGACTTATTGCAAATGACTCAAGATAAGATATTAAAGATAACTTTATTTGTACGAACACATTTGCAATAAATTAAATGGTTATGACAACAAAACACACAAACAAAACTACTGTCCATAAGTATAATGACGGAGTTACAGTAGAAATGTATTTTAGAAATAATAATATAAAAAAGGATATACAAACAAAATCATGTATCTCTGAGCAATGTGTTCCTGACCAACAAGCACTTTTTATAAGCAATTCACTAGAGTTTTCAATGTGATTGGAAAATTACTATTTAGGGTTGATATAAGCTAGTTTTGAGATAAAAAGGGTAATTCATTGTTCAAAAAAACATTATTCAATTTTTAACTAGGTTATCTCTCAAATGGTTATAGTTGGAATATTTCAAAAGAAAATGTAGTTCATCCTCTATATCTCCATTGTTGGTACAAAGACATATTCTACTTTGTTTCTGTAGATTTTAAGTATCCCCGTCTTTCAACAAATAAAATATGGGCACTTATTCTTATTTTACACAATGTTGATCTATTGCTTCTTGATTTACAGTGACCAACGTAAGATTATCTAGCATTTGGTTTATACAGTATGCTGAAGAAATTTTTTGTTTTCTTTAATTTCAGCCCGATGCCTTGGAAAAGCTGGACATGACGTATTGCAAACTGTACTACCAATTTGTATTTTTTTCTGTTTTCTACTTGGTCTGAATATATGAATGTTATTTCTTGCGAATCTGCAACAAATTAAATTTTTAGTTACTACGGTATTGTTATATCTATTACCGCTTTGTCGAAGCCTCTGCTGACGAACTGTTTTTTCCGATAGGATATTCACCAAGTGAGTAATACGGTACGCACCCGAAAATCATATTTTTCGAAGAGTTGCGATATCTAAATTTAATATTTTTTTTTGCTAAATCTAGGGAGTATATACCTTGCGCCAAGATCTGTCCTAAGATGATTTTCTGAAAAAAATTAAATGTGTGAATACATTATACTGACACAATGGAGACCTAACAACATAAATGAGATATATTTGTCTTATTTAATTCTCTTAATTTATCGTAGAATAGTTCATTTCGACAAATGAAATATAATTATTCAATTTGGAAAGTGTTGAATAATTGATTTTAACCAATTAAAGATAATATGAGTTTTTTAAATTAGAAACAATCAACCGCATATTGCATTGTAATTTTTGAACAGTTATCGGTGAATGCAGCAAACTTTTGATAATCGAGATAGATTTTTCTTTCACAGATAAAAAGACCAAAGAATATATAACTATTGTATATTTTATTATTTGTTATTCTTATATCTTTCTTTTTCATGTTTCGTTTTTCAGGTTCTACAATGTGTCTTATTTCAAGTTTCCTTTTCACCAATCACCTATTTTAACAGAGACGATAAAATGTAACGGGAATGAAACAGATATTGGACTTTGTGCTGGTTTTCCGGATCACAATTCGGATAAACAATGTCGTTATGTTGTTGGAGTTGACTGTACAAGTATGAAGTATTACCATATTTTGTACAACTGTATCGCAAGAATTTAGTCTTTAGGTTTGGTTCTAATATTTAACGGTAGATAATAATGTTATTTTTGTTTGTTTGTTTGAAATATAAATTACTGAGCGTCAATAGAAACATATCTTTGCATGTGGTAAGTCCCTTAGCCCCTTTGTAATATAAAGCAAGTAACAATTCTTTTAGAAATTTTTTAACAGAGCAAAAAGACTGTCCCAAAAGCTGCTTAGTCAGGGATTTGTTCAACCTATGTTAAGAATATTGATTATACTATATGCAAATTTCTTACATTATCCGGTTATTTCATTGGATAACCGACATTTGTTTATTTTCAGTAACGTCTCATTAGCCACGCCCGTCCTTAGCAACATGTGTTAATCGTTAGCAACATGTGTTAATCGTTAGCAACATGTGTTAATGTCTAAATTTACACCCGCTCCGATCGATGACGTTATCGATGTATACAGATTCTTATTTTTGTTTTCTCGTCACTTTTGATCTTGACAACAATAATTAAAGCTGTCTTAGTTATAAATGTATTCAATAGTGAAACAGAAGTGACCTTATATGAAAAAGGACCTTGTCACAAATTTAGTTGCAGTTAAAACAATTTTGGAACAATTCGATACAATTGTAAAACAGTACTGACTATTTGTTTATGTGCTTTTTATGTTGCATAAATAATAAATATTATTATTATTATTATTATTTTCAAACATAACGTACATCGAGGACTTATTGTGTACATTCAGCATTCAGTATAATAAAAATCATAATGCCCTTGGATGAAGGTGTTAGTTCGATTAACACACTCGGTGAAAAATTATCACCCTCGACGTTGTCTCGGGTGATAATTTTTACCTCGTGTTTAATCTACCCTAACACCTTCATCCAAGGGCATTTTGTTTATAATATACCGAAGTTGCTGTTAATTTGGATTCTGCACATGCGCATTTCAACAACTAAGGTTAATTCCATCTCTCAAGAAACTCTATGGCCGTCACCATTACATCATTGAAAGATATGACGTGGCAGTGTCCCAAATGAAAGCGAACATTTTCAGCCAGATTCACGTCTTCCCGGATTTGACTATACTGATTTTGACATTTTCCTAGATTGACTCACTTACAGTGAGACGGTGCTGTTAACAGAGGAGGATATGCTTACACTTCCGGAGCACCTGATCGATGTAACTTCCGGTTTTTGGGGAGTTCACACAATGGGTGCCTTGGTTTTTAATATTGCATTTTCATTTCTGCGTATTGCAGCTGTCAAAAGTCATTGTTTTCTGTGTTCTCGTTTTGGTAATATCTTTACACTAAGATTTTTGTAATGACCAATCATTTGTTCCTTCGGTATTGTACGACCTGTTTTAAATAAAAGGAAAATTACCTCTTTAACCACTCATGACAATAGTTTTACAGAACATTCAACTCAAATTTGGGAAAATTGTTAAATAAGGGAGAAGTTTCGTGAAATGTTACCATTTGAATGCATTTTCCAAGCTCTGAACACATTCAAACCTTTTATAAGAATTATCCATGACACTAGATTACCAAAGAAACGTCATTTTTACTAGAAAAAAAAACGTTCTTTCCGAGAAAATAATTAAAATCGCAACTTCCGTCATATACACTGAAAACATATTTTGTGTAGAAATGAAATAGATCGGAAGAAACTGTCATTGTCTGATGTAAATATAAAAAAATATTTTTAAGAATATATTTTAAATCTCTTGTTATTTTATACGATGTTAACATTTATACATCGTTAATCAAAATTTTACATTTATATTGGAATTGACATATTAAAATTACCTGGTTAGATGAAAAGGTACATCATATAATCAAAACATAACACTTTAAGTAGTAGAAATAACCTTCCTTTATCTTGAGTGTGTTAAAATGAAGATAGAGAAATGTTAAAAATTGTTTGTATAATACACTAACAGATATACTATTATCTTGTTTTGCCATTTTGATCTTACCATGATCTTGGAAGGCTAAACACAATTGTGTTAAGACAGTTGTAATACAAGAAAATTGGACGAACAAGACCTCTTCAGTTTATCAAGATCCATCAAAATAACTACTTTAAAGGGCGATCAAGATGTGTTAAGTTTGTCCCGATCAAACAAGATCAAATCGATATCTTGTTTGATCTTTACAAACCTAACTTGTCTTGATTGTTCCTGAAAGGAATTACCAAACGGATCTTATTTGATCTTAAACTATCTTAACACGTCCTGATCGTCATTGAAATCACTTATCTTTAAAAGCAACTTAAAATCTTACACTGTCTTAACAAAATTGTGTTAAGCCTGTCAAGATTCTTATAAGAACAAAATGGCCAAAGAAGATCATTACACATCTGCTAATGATAGTACTAAATCTTGTCAAAATTATCTTTATCTTTCTTATAAAGCTGAAATTATTCATTCCTATAGGTAGCACGGTACTAATTACTTTGCTGGAACCAGTTCAAAATTGTGTGTACCCTACATTCAGATTCACAGTGAAGACCAAAGGTTAAATATGATTGGTTTATATTGTTAAAATTTATACCTTATAATATCTCAAGACGGAATAGTGAATAAGGTTTCAAAAATAACAAAAGAAATTTTAATTTAGTTAAGAATAAATTTTTGAGAATTTTTAAAATATTTTCCTCATTTTCAATGAATGGCGGTAAAATTTGAACTGTTAACACAGTGGGTCTGTTTGACTCAGTATAGCTTGAAAGGGAATTGGTCATGAATATATTTCACACTTATTCTTGGAATGGCATAATAATGTTGTTCAACAATTGATATGACTTCACTTTGGGTTCTTGTTTTAAATCAGTAAATTTTCTGAAAATATTACTATTGTCGCCTATGGAAAAATAATTAGTACCGTGCTACCTATAAAGTACAAACGATTAGACAATGACGGGACAAATTATAATTGTTGTCACAGTTTCTGGATTAAAACAGTTGTGTATGGAAATATGAAGTCTTGTATGATGACAATTTTATCACTTTTTCTGTGAAAAATCCGCACATTTTCGAGACAAAAGACAAAACTATTATACAAATAACTCAAGTTACGAAGCAGTCACATTTGATATGGAGATTATGCCATTTGATACGGAAACCACTGTCATCCGTAGTTTACAAATTTTCTTAAACGTTATACGCCTTTGTCTTTTATAGTTCCTTCGTAATTCTTTCCTCTTCAAAGACGTTTTTGTCATATTATATAGGTAATGTAAAAGTTGATACTTGGAATGGTGAGAAACCCTTAGGAGGATATGTGGAGGTAACACGACAGTATGAAACACAGTTGGCATGGGGAGCTGTCAGTAGTAACGTCAATGAAGCAGCCATGAAAGTGCTGTGTAGTTCTATGGGATATTCGTGAGTAAAGATAGTTTTAAAAATAATACATACATATATTTAGGTAAGCTAGTTGTACAGACCAACAACCTTTAACTCCTCAGTAAGTCAACATATTTATGATTAATTTTATAAAATCATAAATAACCATGAATATATTCATTCAACATCATTTATCTCTGCAACCCAATTTTTTTGTTTTGGCTAGTATAGCCAAACTAGCATTTTTTGTTTCGTTTTACGAAATAGTCTATTAAGACAGATCAAATAGGCAAATCAACTTTGTTCCTAACGGATCGAATTGACCAAAATGATTTAAAAAGACTTTTTGAAATAAAATAAAATGAATTTGAGTTTCAAATGGAAGAAATCAGGAGATTACATAATCCATACGCAACGAAGGAATTATAAAGAACTAAACACATAAATTAAAACAAAGCATGAAACGGTGTAACAAACAATACATATATACGTCATCTAAGTAAAAGTAATCAACAAATATGGAATATGGAACATTTTGTTTTTTATACGGACTCTATCACGGCCAGTATCAAGCGAGTCTGTTAGAGCGAGCTTGATGCGTCACGCCGCGATAAAGTCTGTATCAAAAACAAAATGTCCTGTATTTCTTTTATCGGCAATTCACAAAATGATAAACAGAACTCTGTAATAAATAGAATTTGAACAGCTTTAATTTTACAAATAATCTATTGTTTATTGCAATAATTTATGCATTCTTCATTCAACATTTTACGTGTATGTACACGACAAATATGACGTCAGCATGGCAACCTGCATGTGTCGCCTTCACAGTGACCTAACATTTTCGTGATAGTATCCACTTCGATGATACTGGGAATATCAAACTCTTTAGATCAAAGGAAATTCATACAAATTACCGATAATTGTAAGTAATATAACGTTAAAGATAGTCATTCCCCAAGTTTATTATATCAAGGATTTTCAATTATCATTTTCATTTATTCGAATATGGATCATACATTATTTTGAGCAAAAAATATTGACAGGTCAATGTTGCCGTTTTTGAGATTTAAACGCCTGAAATTTTGGCGGAAGCCGAACTTCTCTAGACTTTTCATTCATTTTGCATTTAGGAAATTAACCTTTGAAATGCGATGAAGGCATATCAAGAATTTCATCAAACTTTGTCAGAAGTCTATTGAAGATGTATACTATCATATTTTGAAAAGAAAAGTGGGGGTCAATGTGGAGAATTTTCAAATGCATAATAATGGATAAAATAAGAGAATTCCGAAAGTCAAAGAGAGTTCCAAAAACTTTAGGGGTGACCATCCTTAATTGTCAAATCAACGTGATTGTATATTATCACAGAGATACAAAACCAGTCAAGGAAGGACATCCAACACGAAATTCTAAACCAACAGTTGTACCTTTGTCTGGAACAGGGGCAGCGAACATAGTATGTTATGGATGGGAGCAGCATATAAAACAATGCCAATATTCATCAGGCCATACTGATATTGATGGTGATGTTCTGTACATAAAGTGTTTCAGTGAGTTCGTATTAAGAATACATTTGATTTATCCACCGCAATAATTAACAAGCTAAAGTAAGTGGGAACCGAACCGTCAATCAAAAGAACGAACAATCCATGGACAATGGCAACATATGACACACTATTATAAAGAAACAAGGACACCACTTAAGAACGGGACAAAAACATTTGGAATTAGTTAAGAAAAAATGAATATAGAAATGATAAAAAATTAAATCCAATTTGACGTAATATTTTCATATTACGTTGTTACAAATTTACATATATCATTCTGGCAACAATATGAACAGCGATAACTCTGAAAAGTTTTCTTACTCTATGAAGTAAATCTATATTTCAACAAACAAGTCAAAACTCAATAGAAGGGGTAAGGCAGTTCATGTGAATATATCAAAACAAATCTATATAAATATAAGGTTAATAAATATTTTTTCTGTTATAACATCAACATTTCCCGGAATGATTGCGTCCTAAAGTAAAAATGTTATGACATATGTAAACATTGAGTGCTGTTCAATACTAGCTTTTTACTCTCACAAACGTTTCACGACACAAAGTCCTTTTTAAGCAATGTAAGTTTATATATTAACACTATTTGAACTGTATACGTGTATTTATTTCACTATATACTAAGAAAACAATATATAGACTGTTCGCAGGAATATACAACTTCAAATGGTATTACAACGTCCCGTAATTATCCTAGTAACTACAACAATAATGAAGATTGCCTTACGGTTATCAAACCTGCCGTTGGTGGAAAATACAAACTGATAATAGAAGAAATGTCAATGAGTGATGGAGGAGACACTTTGGAGGTAACAATATATATATAAACTTACATTGCTTAAAAAGGACTATGATTGATGGTATATTTTATTTGATTGCAGGTAGTTTAATTCCGAAAACCGTAATTAGTCTTTTGACAGATTTCACAATTAAACTAATAGGGTATGTTAGTCATAAATTTAAGCAACACATTAATCGTAAATAAAACCATATATATAAGATAAGGGATGCCTTAGGTAATACACGGAAAATTTGAGTAACAATCAAAAACGAGACCACACATTTGTGTTTACATCCTTAAGTTGCATTATAGTTCCTGGTTCTGTTCCTTTACATCAAAATAAAGAATTATAGGGATGAATCTGCTTTATCATAGTGCAGTTAGAGAGTTCAATAAAATCTTGACTCTTGTTAACAGACATTTCAAGTATAACTAAAATGTTACTTCACTTGATTCTTGTAGCATGGTTTTGTTTATACGATTTTTCTGTACTGGCTAAAACATTTCATATCAAAAATAAAAAAACATAATTGAAAGACCCAGGTTTCCTTTTCGTATTGCTCATTTTTTTATTGGTCATGAGTAGGTATATATTCATAGTAGAGAACATTTCATAATGAAGTACACGCACAACCTTTACCCCGCCGAAAAATTGAGAAGACATTACTTTTTATTGGATACTACTTATAATCTTTCAGTCGGCGTTTTTTAAGATGATACTATTTTGTTATTATTAAAAACCTTGTTTATTTATCCCATTTCAGATACGAGATGGTCGATATGGGAAACAGTTAGGATTGTATTCACATTCTGGTCCACTTCCAGTTATGGTTGGCAATGAGTTTTGGATAAGGTTTCAAACCAATGGCACCGGTACTTCGAAAGGATTCAAACTGAAATGGGAGCGTATGTAAGCTTTAAAATCTTGCTTAAATTAAAAAAAATTGATTTGCCAAATAGTGTTGATATCTACAAAAGAAAAACACTTTGATGATGAGACATAGGTTGTCGAAATGCGCATATGCAGAAAATAGATCAAGAGCAATTTCAGCATTTTGTTATTTGACACAAAGGATATGGTGTTCATTTACTTTGGAAAGGTAGGGTCAGACGGATGGTTTGTCGGTGTATTTATAAAGTATGCATTTATTTGATAAATTATGTAATGTAATCAATCAAATATCCTTTTTCTTTTTACATTATTTGGATTGTTAAAGCAAACAGTATATGGGATCGAACACCAGTTTTAGCAACTTAGACGAGGTTCCTTCTCTACATTAACATTATTTACAATAATAGATAACAGCAATAATCAACCAAATTTAACACGTATATCGACAGTTATGATTTTTCTACACTTTATACTACCCTTCCACATAATTTGATTAAATCCAAGTTGGGACAATTTATTAAATGGTGTTTTAAATTTTCTGGTCTGCACTTCATTTGCTCTAACAAAAAGCAAGGATTCTTCTCTAATATAACCTATAATAATCATTGTTCTTGGACATGTGATGATATGATCAATGCACTCAATCTTTTGCTGGACAATATTTTTGTTCGTTTTGGCAACACTATTTATCAACAGGTCATAGGTATTGACCAAACCCTTCGGGAAGTTTTGAGTTTGATTTTTCTTCCGTAGTGCGACAGTGTTCTACCAGCAGACTAAGCTCCTTGAGCTAGCCGGTATTTTAGGGGCAAGCACCCCTTGATCCATCTTTCAAAGTTACGTATTGTCTTTTTCTTTCCTTTCAAGATTGTGGTCATGGAGTTAGTAGTCTACCTGTATTGGGTTTTATTCGTTTGTTTTTATACTATAGGGAAACGGGACAGATAAAGGGGAGGTTTGGGTAAACCGGTTTAACCATACCGCTTGCTTTTGCTGGTGCCGGTACCAAGTCCGGCTGTCCCGAGTTCCTAACGTTGTCTACGTTTGTCTTTTGTCCTATACGTGTTTTTCTTGTGTAGTTCCCTTGCAAATTTTTGCATGTAATTATAATTTTCAGCCATTGTAGGGGTTTCCTGTTATTCATTTTTTTAACATGTAAGATTAGAAATACATGTATATATAGAATGTACATTATAATTTAGAAGTACGCAAAACAAAGGACGAGTCAGTTTGCCAATCTTTTAGAATGACATAGAAATTATACATATGACGAAAAATTAGTCTGTTTCTAACTACATTTTGTAAGCATCGGTGGCATTGGAGTTGATTCGAATCGCTAGTAAAACATCAATCCTACAGTTCAAACGGATATTAAAGAATTGGTAGAATATGTGTTTTGTTAAAAGTGTTAAGATTTTTTTTTGCAAAACGTGTATTTTAATTTTGGCAAGACTTATATAGGTTCGATACACGCTTGCAAACAGATTATATGTGGATTGTCCATTTACAGTTATAAGAAGGGTAACGCCAATATGCTAATAATTATAAACAAATTCCATATTTTGTTCATCCATATTTTTTGCTTGATAATAACTTAGTGTAAATAGCATTTCTTGTTTTTGCGGAATAAAATTAAGTAATTATGTTCCCCCTTTTAAGAGCAATAGTAAGATCTCTTTTCAAATTGTGTATCTATCTGTTTTGTAAAGAACTGTCATCTCCAAATGATCTGACTATTTTTGATGTATATTGAATCAATAAGAGTCATGCTATTGATCCCTATTTTCATCATTGTTGATTTGAAATTTGTAGCAGAATTACTGCTCATCTTTCAGATAATATTGAGAGACAAGAAAATGTCTTCATTGAACTCGATAGTATTTAAATTTTGTGGATAATGCAGTCTAATGCCGAGAAAATATCACAAAGACAACACAAGACATTGAAGCTTACTCCAAAAATAATATGTGAATATTTTGTAAAACATTTCAATGAGTCGATGACACAATTAGTGTATTAGACAAAAATTAATAAGTAAACCATATTACTACTAAGTCATGAAAAGTTTCTGAAAACTATGTTCGATAGTTGTTTGATTTGAGTCAATGTGCCATGTCAGTGTGGATGATTTAAGATCTTACTGTCTTTTATGATTTCACTGTCTATATATTCATTTGTTGTTTTACTGTATATTTTAATATTATTATTATTTGTAATCTTATCTGTCTTCTATATGTATTATTTAATGTTTATTTTAAATTTTATAATTTGTATTCTTATCTGTCTTCTGTATGTATTATTTTATTTTTTATCCTCTTGTACACTTAATGTGTCTGAGGTTTTAATAAAGCATTTGAATTTGAATTTGAAGTCATATAGTTGTAAACATGATTAAATTCAACACAGGTAAAGGATTTGTTGACACAACTTAACAATACAATTGAACGATAATTCGAAATAATTAATTTAACCCCCTTTTTAATAACGCTATCACCTTTGAAAGTTTTCAGCAGGATGGCCACTTACCTAGTCTCATCGACTCGTTATAGCTAGTATTGAATGGAGTGAAAATGGAAAATATAACATATTTTATATTCCTTTTACACAATTGTAACGCCTGGGATTTAAATTATATGCAACATGTTTCAGCACTTACACTAGAAGATGCCATTCATGTAGACTGTAGCCCTTCAAACTGGAATGTTGTTGTGAACATGACTGTGTTACAAACACTCTACCCTGACTTGGAAGTATCCGACCTGTATATGTTGAACTCAAATTGCCCAGGGAAAGTGTACGATGATACACTGATTTTCAATCAGTCCTATACGGACTGTTCAACTGTTAAAACGGTAGGAAAATAACATGGGTAAAATATCTCCCTCTGTAAAACAACATGTATGATTGAAAATCGTATATTTGAATATTTTGCGCGAAATATTTGATTTTAAATACACTATAAGAAGTCTTCAATAATAGAATGACACACACAATTATCTTATACCTTTAAGACCACCAAATATAGATCGAATAAAAAGGACGATTTCGAATGCAAGATCATTATACATAAAAAAAACCAGATTTGATGCTTATATTTTTATGATACATTTCTGTCAAAACTACGAATTATTATAAAAAAGATCGTATTTTATAGAATCAAATAGATTTCTCTTATGTAAATATGTGTCCTATCTGTTACTAGTAATACTTTAATGTCTTTTAGGATATTTTAGGTTTTTTATATATTTGCGAGCCATCAGCTTTTGTATATCTTGGTATTTTAGTCTTTCATTTTTTTATTTCATATTTGCTGATGAAACATAAGTTGTCGAAGGTACCGACTGCTGAAATCAAACTTACAGAAATTTTGATATGTATTCATTAGTATATTTTGAAATTTGGCTTTACGAATTTCACTGGACTGATACAGATCGTCGAATTTGTCATCTGCAGAACTATATTCAATATGAAAAAGAAAGGAAATTGGGTAAATTTCAAGGAGACAACATCCCATATTCAGGTTAAAACGACCCCAAAAAGTAAAATGACTATTCAACATATTTCAAAGATCCTTTCGTCTAGGATATGACAATACCAACTTTGATTTTATCCTAGAATTACTCACTGAGTAACAGTGTTACGGGCGCTGTCGGCAGAGCAAGACAAGCTTTCCCTTCCGGAGCACCTGATGTCACTCTCGGTTTTATGAGAGGTTTTTGAATGTTTTTTTCTACTTCTTGTGGCTGTCTAAAGGCATCGTTTTTCTGTGATCTTGTTTTGACTTTGAAATTTGTAATGGATTTTGATTTATTATACTGGCCTCTCACTGATACTGCCGATGTCTACTGTATCCATGACGATTCTTTACCAAACTCTTCGGGAAGTTTTGAATTTGATTAATATTCCGTAGTGCAACAGTGTTTTACCAGCAGACTAGGCTCCTTGAGCTAGTCAGCAGTTTAGCGAGCTGTCGCTAGTGCCGGTACCAAATCCGGCTATCCCGAGTTCCTATCGTTGTATATGTTTGTCATTTGTCATTTTATTGTTTTTGGTGTGCAGTTCCCTGGTGGATTGTGGCATGTGATTGTAATGTTCGGCCATCGTAAGTGTTTCCTGTTATCTTTGCTTCTTTAATTCTCTAAGTATTCTACCGTCGTTGTTTCGACTGAATGCTAACACTGAGGTATTATCGTACCTAAACCGTATGACACAATTGTTTTGTTCATCTTAAATTATAGTCTTTACATGCAAATTTTACAAATATGTAAATATAATTTAATGATCTATATATATTTTCAGATCACTGACAATAAATTTGTATTCACAAACCAACTTGTGTATCCAAATAGATTATCTCCGATAAGTCCTATCATACATGGATATCATTGGCGAGTGAATTTACAGTGTGTAATAGATAGGCAAGAAACAGTTACTCAACATTACAAACCAACAGACCCAACTACAATAGGAGTTACAATTCCTTCCCATCATGTTGGAGGTTCTGGCAATTTTGGAGTTATTCTTACTTTTTATAAAGACTCCGGATTTTATCAGGAAATTAAAGTAAGCTGTTCCATTGATAAAAAGGTTTCACTTTAGATACAGGATGTGAAAGGTTTCTCATTTGACACAAGGAATTCACGGTAAAATTATAATTCGAGGACATTTCTTGTATTAAAATGACGATGAAGTAATGTGACGTTCAAATCTTTGTTTGAAAGGTCACATATTTTTGAATAAAATGCAACTTCTGAGTATATTTTGAAGAGTTTAAAAATTGAATGAGACTTGCGCATTTACTCCACATTCATTCATTGTTTATTATACACCCTTTAAAAAGTATACCAATCAACCTGCAGAAAGAGACTGATATTTATCCATGATGCAAGGTCTCAACCACTGAGTTGGCTAAGCACTACCTGTTTAGATTATGTTCCTATGAATCACGCATATCATCTACCAGTATTTATTGCTTATGTGATGGAAGTGAAAAGAAAAATTCGAATTTTAGCTGTGAAGCAGATCAACGTGATCATGAGTTTCTTCCTATCCTTAACATCGTTGTAAATAAAGCTCCTGACGGTACATAAGGAACTTCAAACGATAATTGCGTTTTGACCACAGTGAAATATTCAAAACGCAACGTACTTCAGATTTAAGTTCTCGACAAATTATTACTCAGCCAAAACATCAGAGAAAAATATATGAAAAAAAACTATACAGGGAAATTTCTCTATGCTATATATTGCTGATAGACTTTCTCTCAATGATTATATGATATATGAATTCCAGGGAAATCCAGTAGTAGCCCATCTGGGAAATGATATATATGTCAAAGCCAGTGTTAATTCAAATGATCCTGGTGTGAAGATGCGCCTAGATACTTGTGTAACTAAACCAAATCCTACATCAACTGTAATATATCCAATAATAAAAGATGGGTATGTGCATATAATTCCAAATGTAATTGTAACGTTCATTTTCATTGGTCAACGTCATGAATAGCAAACGGAAATATTTTTCAATATTTCCTTTTGCCCATTAATCTGCTCCGCAAAAATATAGTGCAGCAATTAAAGACGTCGTTAAAATGGATCACACAGTTTTTAACATACGAAATTGGAATTATAAGGATTAAACACTCATTTTTAGGAAATTATGTATGTATAAACTTTACATAAAGTCCTTCGGACTTTATTCAGTTTGTGAGTGAGCTGCCGGAGTTTATACATAGATAATTTCCTAAAAATGAGTGTTTAATCCTATAATAATCATATATATGACGGGTATGTGTGTGAGAATGTACTCGGGGAATTCATTATATAGAGTTTTTATTGAAGAAATAAAGCCCCATAAAGTAAGTTCATATTCAATTGAACAAAAAATAACATCAACCCCAAAAATATTCTTAAATGAAAAATGAAGATAACATGAAAGTAAAAAAGTATGGTTTTAAATGTTATGTATAGTAAATAAGACTGAAAATTAAGTTCAATGAACATCCCAAGCATATATTGTAATAACAACAGAAAAGTAAAACGCCGACACAACAGATGATTACACAGAAGTTTAAGAAGCCAGGATTGAAGTCGAAAGTAAGAAAAGCTGAACATTAGCACAAAAAACAATACACCTGTACAAAGAACTTAAAAACTTAAAACATGTTATGAAAAATGCATTCAAACATAAGCAAAATACGTGTACTGCCATCATTACATTTAGGTTGACTTACGCCGAATATTTATACAAGTATATGATTTAACTTTTAAACCACAGCACTAGTGCTTCATGTGTGGAATGTTAGTAGAGCAAGTACGAAGTAAGAAGTTTTATAATACATATGAACATTTGATATCTAAATATGGCGTTTCTAGCAAACAGCTTATTACAAAAGGTATTTATAATCCTCATTTCTACGGAAATGTTGTTAAACAATGCAAGAAACTGATTAAAAATCCAGAAAGGCTGGGACGCAACTTACATTCTTTACGTAATAGGGGATATCGACAAGAAACTCTGTTCATTTTAAGATTACAGTAAAGTGCGGTTTTTAAATACATATATAAGTGAAACTTTCAGATTTTTCGGGTCTGATTCGTTGACTCATTGGTAAAATATCTTGCCTGATAATACCCGATTTTCTTGACAATAAAAGTTTCAGTAGCTCATGTATCAAAATTTCGTAAGATTGTAGATTTTCTTTCCAAATTTGAAAACATGATAAAAGTTAGAGCCCTTTCCCGTCATCTTTTCAAAATGAAATATGTTGAAAACTAGATCCATCGCCAATCAATAACTTAAGCTTAACTTTTTCCTTTCCATTTTCACTGTCAAATCAAAATCGCATTTTGACTTAATTTCTCTTTACTTCATCCTTAACATTGCCACTGTAATATTTTTTTGTATTATGTCTTAACTCACTACTAATATTAAGTACCAGTGATGTGAAAACCTATTAATTTCCAAACAGAACATCTAACATTTGAAGACATACACATACATATTTGAAATTTTGTATAATGCCAGAGCATAAGAAAATAGAAATAGGATTATAGCGATTGTAACAACACTTTTCCAATTAAAGTTATGTTGGTTTACGATTCGGCATCTTGGATTAATGGGTAAAAAGACATGAATGTAGCGTTGCTCGACATCTATTCCGCTGAAACCGGTGCTAGGGGCCGTCTTGAACTAACTTTGATGTATGAGTTAAGCTTATTATTGAAAGCCTAATGTTGACTTCAAGATGAAGAACAATATTGAAAGCGTTGTTTCATTGCTTTGTGTTACCGTGTATTTGTAAAGACTTTGTCTCATTTTCACTTTACTCCATATCCCTTGATTTTAAAGTAGAAATGATACCAGACATCAACTTGTGCGGCAACAGCGTTTAAGTAAACGTATATAGCGTCGATATTTGAAAATAAATAAAAAGAAGAATCAAATTACATCCGATTTACAGTTAAGATTGAGGGACGTTATGGAGTTAGACGTATTCATATAAAAAGAATTCATGCCGTCATTGCCTGAATACTATTTATTCTCCAGTTATGTATTTAAAGCACCTGTTGTGCTCTATTGTTGGATCATGATTTTATATGCTACGCTTAGCTTTGAATTTAGAAATTTTAAAAAATGTATGAGGCAATGCTGAACTTATGATGGCTTGAATCGTTTTCTGAAAAAAAAACAATTGGATGAAACAGCTAGAATTTCGAAGTCTTGAAAATTCAGTATAAAACAGACCCTATAAAAAATTAAAAATTCAGCAGGAAGTAATTTCCTCACACTTAACAAGTTGGAAATTAATATTGTCAGTTGATATTATTTAGAAAGAATATAAAACAAGAAATTCTTTCTTTCTGTTATCAATGAAGCTCGCTGGTCATATCTTGGTATTTCTGTCAGATTTTTGGACTTCTCTGATTTTACCTATTCAAAAGAATTATAAAGTTTTGCACATGAACTCCCATATTTTGTGAAAGATTTTTCACATCTTTAGCAGCATTCTGACAAACGTAATTAGATCCTTTCTATTTTGTCCCATTTTGTTCATGGATAAACATTGCTTATGTTAAACTTAAGAAAAATTCAGAGGAGTTCGGTACAAATTTTAAATCAGTTGTAAAGCACCTTACTTATGTTTTCGCTTTTATTACTCCTTTTCCAGCGTTCAATTTTCAAACAAAAGATAATATTAATTTGAAATCCTATTTATTTTCAAATTGTCCAGCGAATATCCTTATAAATAACCTCACTATCTCTGGATTTCATTGTTTGGTTCTTCCATGTATTTATAGAGACTTTGTCTTATGTGTATTTACTCCATATTCTTTCATTGTTTATTTAAATTTTCAGGTGTTCTTCTGATCCTGATACAAGGATTTTATCACAAGGAACACATGACACGAGGTTTATGTTCAACGTATTTGAGTTTCCTATTAACCATGATGATGTATTCGTGTCATGTAATGCCACATTTTGTGCAAGTACTGATGTATCATCTAGATGTCAACAGGTGTGCAATTCCGGCAGATCGGTGATAAATATGAATGTCCCTGTAGAACAACCAACTTATAGCAAAGGTAAGATTAATTCTATTAGATAATGATGATAATAACAACAAGAAGAAGAATCATAACAACAAAAAAGTAACATGTCATGTTACCTTGTCCGTGTAACCATTTAGGTATTCATTAATTCAACAGCACAATTATATTAACTGGTTAATAGCCCCCCCACTAGATCTGTTAATCCAAATCAGCATTAAGTGAAGAATACACTGTTTTGCAGTGTTTCCCACAGCACAGTAGATGGAAAACAAATTTACCAAATGTAATAAATTCACAGTGAGCCAAACTTTATATTACATATATTTCAGCGTGGGAAAATGTGCATTGATTTCATATTCAAATAGATAGAATAATAAGTGGCTAATTTACATTCATTCATCCACACGTTTACTATTATTCAAATAGCGAAATTAGATGACTGTTTCTTTGGCTATATAGCTGAACGTTACACAACAATAAAAGCGTTGCGTCTTTGCCTTGTTTCGCCGTGTATTTGTAGACACTTTGGCTCGTGTGCATTTTCACATATATCCTTTCAAAAGTTATTTCTTCAATTTTCTCTGAGGGATTATGTTTTTATGTTTTTGATCGGAATAATACAATTTTCTAACGTGGAGATGTTGTTTGTGGCGGAAACTGAGTAGAATCGTGCATTTTCAAACTCAAACTTTACAGTCAAAATTTGTGCATGATCGTTATCGACAAATGTTTGCTTCAGAAACACATGTACTTACTTTATTTTCCAACGAGAGACAACGGTTCATCATTTATCGTGATTATTATTTTGTACACTTTTAAACAACAATAATATGAGACTTTTGAATCGGTTTCCAGTTTTATGCGTATAAAATCAATACATCAATACATTAAGAGGGAATCACTAATTAATTAACACAGTTGAGCTGAGGGTAATTAATATTTAATCGATTTTTAGTGATAGTAAATTAAAGAATTGTAATATAGGAAAAATTATAATGCATAAATTGTTTGTTTTTTATGTCGTATTTATTTCAATAGGTTTAGAAATCCAGTATTCCTTCTTCCTTCTGGTATCAGAGGCGAACATTTCCGCCTTCAATTACACAAGAGTTCCTATCTCGAAAGTTCCGTATTATTATTAGCTCACCTGGCTATGCCAGGATGAGCTTTTGCCATCACTTGGCGTCCGTCGTCCGTCCATCGTCATTTTTTTTCAAAAAATATTCTCCTCTGAAACCACTGGGCCAATTTAATCCAAACTTGGCCTGGGTCATTACCAAGGTATGTAGTTTAAGAGAATGTGTTCGGTTAGTCCGAGGACCAAACAACATGGCCTCTGTTACTAAAAATAGATCATAGGGGTAAATTAGTGGTTTTTGGCAAATAACTCAAAAACCGTTGCAGATATTAAAAATCTGACATGCGGTAAAATTGTTTAAAATGCCGAGATCTATCTGCCCTGCAATTTTGAAGAAAACTAGGGAATCCGTGTTAGAGATAAAGCCCCTTTTCCGTAAAATTTTCAAAATTCATGCATTTTTTAATCTCAAAAACGGTAACAGATAGAGGTGAAGTGTAAATGGAAAAAATGAAAAATGTTCAGCATATCAAGATCTACATACTCTGAAATTTTGAAGAAATTCCAAATGTCTGAGTAGAAGTTATTGACTGTTTTTCACCAATTTTTTTCCAATGCCATATGGTTTATTTCCCTTTAAATTCTGTTTTCAAATCTTCTTTGGTTTAGTCTTCTCTTTTAAGTCTTAGAGAAATTCCCTGCTATCACTTTATTAAAAACAATTATTTGTTAAATAATCAAGGGCAAAATATGGGTTTTTGTACAAATTTTTACATTTTTTTGGCAAAAATACTTAAATAATCTTTACTTATTTCACATAATATTTGTATATAAATGTATATTGTGTCCTGTAGTGTTCTTTGATTGCCTACCAAGCACATTTCATTTCCAGATAATTTTCCAAATAGCAACTTAGATTCATAACATGCAGTGTCTTAATTAATTACCTGGCTATGCTATGGTGAATTATTGCCATCACTCTGCCCGTCGTAAATTTTTCATTCAAAATTCTTCTTCTTTGAAACCGCTGGGCCAATGGAACCAAACTTAGTCACATTAGTTCTAAGGTGGTTCCCTTTAAAAATGTGTCCAGCAAGTCAACACGCTATCAAAGATAGCCAAGTGGGATCTTTGTCAAAAATGGACCCTATATTCAAAGATCTTCTCCTCTGAAACTACTGGAACCAAACTTGATCAAAATGGTCTTTAGGTGACCCCTTTTAAAAAAATGTCTAGCAAGTTCGTATCATATCCAAGATGGCGGCCAGCGATGAACACGGTTTTAACATTGGATCCTATGGGAAAGCATTCAAAGACCACTGCGGCAATTGGAACCAAACTTGGTCACAATAGTCCTTGGGTGGTCCCGTTTAAAAATTGTGTCCGGCAAGTCCGCACTTCATCCAAGATGGCTGCAAGCGGGGACACATAGAATACAAGATGGCAGTCAGCGGGGAACATTGTTTAACCTTGGACCCCATGGGAAACCATTCAACATCTCCCCTGAAAATACTAGGCCAACTGGAACCAAAGTGAGGCACAATGATCCTTAGATGGTCTTCTTCAAGAAAGGTCAGCGTCGGTCTACGCCCCATCAAAAATAGCTGCCAATGGGGAACATAGTTTAATTTTGGATCACATAACATCAATGTCTATCAACAAACTTAAAAATGATACCCTTAAACGTCGGGATTATTTTGACTTAGTGTGTCAAGCATGACCCAAGTGAGCGACTCTCTTGTATATATAATATATGAATATTTTTTATTGTTTTCAGAAATCAACATCTATAAAGACGAGTTTTAAATTTAATTAAATAAAGATATATTTATATCATTTTGTTACTGAACCCAGAAAGGCGGTAATGAGTATCATTTGACTTACTAAAGCAAGTAAACAGAACTGAAAACGTACTACGGAAAAAATAAAGAGATTTCAGCATGTATATTGGAAACAAACAGACCTGAATACGTAGACTGCACAAACATAAATACACAAGAACTAAATACATATACAAGAAACAAATAAATAATTAACCACGTAAACTGGAAACATATAAACACTTTCACCGAATTCAAATGACTAGAAATGAACAAATACACCAGAAAGAAATCAACAAAATTGAAAACGAACACTGGAACCAACAAACAGTACTGAACACGTAAAACGGAAACAAATAAAGAGAACGGATGTGTAAAAGAAAGCAAGTAAAATTAAACAAAGACACCGGGAGCAAATAAACATAATTGGATACTTTCAACAGAATTTTATGAAAAGAACAGAACACGTACATCGGGGAAGCAAATACATGAAACCGAACCGGTTCACTTTAGTCAGAATTAACTGAACTAAACGCTAACATGAAAAACAAATACAATTATCAATGAGGGGATGTGTAGTAAATGTACATAAGAAAAAATCTCTACAAATACATGGTAAAAACAAGCAATAAAAAAACGCTTTTATTATTGTTCCTCATCTTTAAGTCACCATGAGGCCTTCAACAATGAGCTTTGCTCATACCTCGCAGTAAGTTCTAGACGGCCCTAGCATTCATTGCTAGATCTCGAGCAACGCTACATGTACCTTTTTCATGTTTTATGGATGCAGGATCGTCAACAAACATTTAAAATAACTTGGCAAAGTAATCTTACAATCGCTGTCTTCGTTGCCCGACAAAAAGACCAACAGAAAACAATCACAACATATAAATAACCAAAGGGCGTACATCGAGTCAGTCGTAATAACACTTGGCATAATATAATCCTGTTAAGTGGGCACAATAAACAGATGGTCAGAATAACATTTTGAAATTACAAAAAATAAATGCCAAAATTTCAAAGTTAGATGGTGATTCCATATGAGAAATTCTCTCAAAAATAAGTACACCATAACTGAAATATATAGAAAGCATACATCTTTCTCACAGGGAACCTTTTTACGGACTCCACACTGCATGAGAGACAAACTCCAGTCTGAAATTATCGTTTAAGGGATATCGAGTAAATGCACATTAGACAAAATCTCTATAAATACACGGTAAAACCAAGCAATGGAACAACGCTTTTATTTTTGTTCTTCATCTTCAAGTCACCACGAGGCCTTCAACAATGAGCTTTGCTCATACCTCACAGTAGATGTCGAGCATTGGTTCATCCATCTTTTTTCATGTCATGGATGCAAGATCGTCAACAATATAAATTTAACTGGCAAAGTGTTCTTACAATCGCTGCTATCCGTTGCCCGACAAAGAGACCAACAGAAGACAATCACAATATATAAACAACCACAGGGCGCTAATGGAGTCAATCGTAAGAAAACTTGGCATAGTAAAATCCTGACATGTGGGCACAATAAACAGATGGTCAGAATAACATATTGAAATTGCCAAAAAAAAGCCAAATTTCAAAGTTAGATAGTGTATCCGTCTGAGAAGTTCTCTCGAGAGCAAGTACACCATAACTGAAATGTAAAGAGAGCATACATCTCTCGCACAAAGCTGGACACGTACACTGGAAACAAATAATTGAGCAATATACATACATTTATTCCATATCCCTTTATTTTGTTCATGTGTAATTTTATTTGTAAGAGGCTTAGAAGGGGGTTATTCGATCTTCATCACTCTTTATAACCTGTTTCGTGTCGACTGCAAATAAATATCATTTTTGTAGACACCACATGCATGCTGATTTTAAACTGCTATCTTATGTTTGTGCGAAATTATTTTGAATGGCTTAGAGTATATTTGAAATGAAACAATGCCTCCAAAAGAAATGTGTTATGTTTCTGACCTTCGGAAATCATTTCCCTTTGAAGTCTTGTGGAAGTCAAATTTTCAGCAAAGTATAGATTTCCATTTAATATTTATATAATTTATGCAATGAAACCAATCTATTGCAGTATGCCTGTGACTGCTTAAATATTATCATATTTTTTCTATAAGAATCGCCCTTTAAAATCTAAACGGGAATTTGCCAGGAGTGTTGGGGTCACACAATCAAAAATATTACTACACAAAGGGCCATCATTTCTGCATTATAGGCGTGGCTTATATCCTTTTTACAAGGGCTAACATAGAAAAAAAAACCATTTAGCCCAGTTCTTTAATTTCATCTTCCGCTACATACACGATGTACTTTCTCTTCATAATCCAATATTCAAGAAATATTTACACCAGATCTATCCAAAACAGCTTGAAATTAAAGAGACTACTGATGCACCTACTTCAGCTTCGTATATACGTTGACGAAGATGGACGTTTGAAATCTCAGCTATATGACAAACGTAATAATTCTAACTTCCCAATTGTGAACTGTCCCTTTCTTAGCAGCAATATACTAGTACCTACCCACCAGCCTATGGAGTGTACATTTCACAGTTGATTCGTTACTGTCGAGCATGTAGTTTATACAGTGCATTTTAATAGAGCAAAAGCACTGTCCCAAAAGCTGCTTAGTCAGGAATTTGTTCAGCCGTTATTACTTTCATCCCTTCAGAAATTCTATTGCCGTCACTATGACATCATTGAAAGATATGACGTGTCTGTCCCAAATGAAAACGGTCATTTTCAGCTAGATTTCATGTCTTCACGAATTTGACATAACCATATTTGACTCAACCCTGGGTTGACTTAAGATAGTGTGACGGGTGCCGCTACCGTAGCAGAACATGCCTACCCTTCCGGAGCCCCCGATGTCACCCCCGGTTTTATTGGAGTTCACACTATGAGTGCCTTAGTTCTTAAAGTCACTATTATTTCCGTGCATTGATTTGATTTTGTTAGCCGCGTCAAAATCTACATAGAAATCAATGAAATTAGACAAAGTGAAAATTTGACGTATTTTGGTGGCCATCTTCGAAATGTCGGCCATTTTAAAAAAATGTTTCCATTGGATGTTGTTTGCAGTGTCAAACATTGCAAACAAAATGGGGGTAAAAACAAAATTTCCGAACAGAGTTGTCAAGAGCCGAAGGTCACGAGACAAATTAGGTGGAGGCAACAGAAAAGTTGAAATCGGATAAAGCTAATTTTTATAGCGCCATCTTGGAAATGGCGGCCATTTCGAATTATTTTGCATAAATTCAATCCTCTCATCATATTGAACATTTATACAAAATATGATAAAAATTATGCAAAGCAGTACCTGAAATCCTCAATGTTGTTACCTAAAATGGTGGCAATCTTGGAATTGATGGCCATTGTAAAAAAATTTAGGTGGTGCTTGCACATGTCAATGCAATTTTTGCCAATTAAGAATTATTTCTGTTCAGGCTTGTTTGAGAAAATAGCCAAACAATAATAGGTGGAAGACACAAAGAAATAAACATTGGAAAAAATAATAATGAAACGAATAAATCAGAGCTGTCAAGACATAAACTGAAATTTGTGTTTACCTTGCACTTAAATTATTGTTTCAGTTTGACTCGGCGACACATCAGCTCTCGAAGAACGAGAATAAGTAAACATATTTATTAAATTTGGTTAATGAGAAATAGACGATGGTTTGAATGTCAGTTGAAAAGCAGTTTGAAGTCAATTCGGGCATGTTTTTGCAACGGGCCAGGTACAAACCACTGAAAAGAGATCGTGAGGATTCTTTTACATGCAGATGCATATCACTCTCTCCGTACATTACCTCGAAGGTTACGAGTGACACTTTATATCACAGATTGCTAGACGAGATCAGTGATCCCACGTTAATCTTTCAGTCTGTTTTCTATTTGGCATGAAACGTCAGTCAATATGCAGAATTATAATTTTATGTATGAATTTTATATTTGTTTTCTTCAATGCATTCTATAACTCGATATAGAAAATTTCAGGTATTGCATATTATGGATGTTCAATACTTTAGTTGTTTCTGTATTGGTCCTGTATAGATTCGAGGTTAGCTGTATTGGTCCCGAGACCCCGGGAGTCGAGGACCAATACTGCTGATCGAGAATATGTACGGCCAATACAGAAACAGACAGTTCATAAGACTTTTATTTAATAATCTCACCTCTTTTTCTTTTAGCACTTATATATACAGTGTATGTACATCTTTTGTTGATGTTGTGAAAATGAGTGCTCTGTTTCCGGTAATCATTATAGTTTACCCCCATGTTTGTGGACACATGATTTGGCATATAAAAAACATGAATTCTGTATTCTGTACAAGGGTCAAATTTTGATTGTTATGAAAGTTGTTCTTTAGAACCGTTATTTTTCTCGTACTTTCACCTTTTATTGTTGACAACGTCAACTTCCACCAAGATTTAATTGTGTCTTATGACCCAATGTTTATTGTGTTATAAAAGATTAAATGATACACAAGTTATAGGGAGTTAGGCCTATATAAATTTGGATTTACTTTACCGATTTTTATTGATCATTTTTATGTAGTCGTACATCTATTCAAAATTCGAGATTTCCCATGGAGTCGGAATAAAAATAGCTCGTCGTGTTTCATGATTTTACACGTAACTTATTGTTGTTGAATATTCTTAGATATATGTTATGCTTTTAAAAAAAATACGGAATGGAATTATTGTATTGAGAAATATAGTTTCCATAACGAGAACTAGTTGATTATGAAATTTCTCACATCAAGTTAAATAAATTTTGAAAATGTTTGAAAGCGAGGCTTGCCGAGCTTTTAAACATTTCAAAATTTATTTAACGAGATGTGAGAAATTTCATAATTAACGTGTTTAAGTTGTGGAAACTGTTTCTCTTGTGACTGAATGAAAAACGCCGAAGATTGTATTCCGAATAAATTTGGCGGGAAATGTCACGAAACTTGTTCTCCTCTCTAGAGAGGAGAACAAATGTTTCACCACCGTTCAGGAAATGTGAAAACTGGATAGAAATTAGAGAAAACACGTTACAACTTTACCATAACGCGCGCTCCAGTTGAACTCAATGAACACCGTATTACCCGGGACAATTCACGATTTGTCTGTATTTGCCCGTGGTCGAAGAAGCTGAATTAATATCACTAGGGCTAAGCCATATTTATGACACATGCTCTATTTGCCATATTAAGGCTGATTTTTTTCATATCATTTAATAAAGTACTTAAAACAATAATTTAAGGTACTAAGAGTTTATTTGCTGCATCTCTGCAATGAATTTTAATTAAAAGATATTATTCATTTCTGGTATAGGGAGGTTCGCCGTGACGTCACAGACTCGAAAAGGTAAATTTGGTTGGCATGAAATTGTGATAATTGATAAGGGCCATAAAAATATCATTTTCAATTCACTCGTACGAAGTTGTTATTGGATTGATTGAATATTGTTTAACGTCTACTCAGCAATATTTCAGCTATATCAAGACGAGAACAAGTTTGTTGATAAATAATCACTTTGGGGTATGGAAAGGGCCATGGGACGGGAAATTCTGACTGCCACTGGAAAAGTAGGGTGAAATCGTCAAGGGCGGGGAATTTAGCCTTGTAGCCGATCACCTACGGACCACCCCAAAAAGAGCTTACTACGAGGGTTCTTTAACATGCAGGAAGCGTGGCATTTCTTCCAACACGTGGAACTGAGTTTACATCCCATCCGAAAGATGGGTTGTGTATTTATTAATCCCGCACAACCACGGAATGGGTCCTATTTCTATATCCCGGGACCCTCGGGGTAGTTGTTATTGGACATATCTTGATAATTCTTTTTGATTGAAATTCTTGATTGTTTACACTTTTACAGGATGCTAAGTTTTTAAATATATATTTATTTTAACAAGTATACTCTGACAAAAGTCAGAATACTCAAGCTGAGTTTTAGTTAATTTTTTCATTGATTTATATGAATCTAATTTTTGCATAGGCAATGGCCATTTTGACAAGTTACTGATCTTTATTCATGCACAAATTGTTACTAGTATGGGTGATAGGAACAAAACCGAAAGATGCAATATGAAGCAGTGATAGAGAGATACAGATTGGCAACTACTAAATACGTCAAGGATGACAGACATATAGTACTGAGGATGCAACTGAGATGTTAACAACACACTCAGAACTCTTCGATAATTTTTGTGAAAGCTGCATTTCGTCGGATTGTTATTTGAAATGATGATAAGCAAAATTACCGAGAGTTTCGAGCGTTGTCAGTTACATATACTATTAGTTACAAGTTGCTTATCTCTATAATGGCTCTGTAGAGAACAAATAATCAAAAATAATTAAAATAGAAAGGCAAGAACTAGCTAGGGATATATAGATGATTATTCGATCCGTTTTCTGTATACAGCAATATTTCAGTGTTTTATGCAGTTTGTGTAATTTGAACAATGTGCATTTTGACGTAACTTTCAAAAACGTGTATAGTTAATATTGAATAATTTAAATTTCTATTTCAAAGCCCATTTTTATTGGTCAATGTCATGAAAAACAAAGAAGTTATTTTTTCGAAAAATACTTCTGGGCGATTAATACTTTCCAAGGTCAAATATTGCAGTATAATATGACGTAAAATTCACTGAAAACATTATTTTAAGGTGTCTGCAGGGTATTAATTTCCTGTTATAGAATTTTGTAAAATTTTCTGTGTAGAAATATAATTGTATTATTGTTCAAAATGTAAAATTAAATTTGGGGGTCGCCGTGCATTTAAGCGCAAAATCTGAAATTGAAAAATTCAGGATTGTACTTAGAAATGATAGGGAAGATGGTCATATGAGAGGATAGTTCGGAAAATCTATTATAGAATTTTTTCATACTTTGCATGTGTTTAATTATCATTATGTAGTTTACATATAAAAATAAAAATTAGGGGTCACCGTTGAAATAAAAGAGAAAAATTGCAAAATGTTGATTTCTGTAGTGATATCCTTCTTAAAATATTTTATCAAATTATCTCCCTTGAACAATTTCTGTGTTCTGTAAATCCAGCAACAGATTTAAAGGTCATATGTTTTAGCTCACGTTTTTGTAACGAAAATGTTATAAAAGTGATTAGAAATATAAATTTTAAATTTTAAATACATTTTAACTTTCCTTTCATTTCAAATAACTATTTTGTTAAATTTCTTCATGAATGAAACCTAAATGAACAATTATTAGACAAAATGGCGGAATAATACCACTGAGACACCTTAAGGGCAAATAATTGGAATTATAAGAAATAAAAGTACTTTTGGAGGAGTTATTAGCTCAACCTGAACTGGTATATAAAACAATAAAAGAAAATATTCGGAAAGCCTACAATTTTTCTCCGGAATCATAACAAAATGTCCAATTACATACTGATATTAGTCCGCAAATAGAAATAATTCGTAAAATGTGACTTTCAAATTTATATAGAAATGTTAACTACAGATGAACACTCACCAAAAGATTGACCTCCAAGCATGTATTTAGCGAACTGCAAAATTTGAAAATCAAATATTTAGCACGAACGAATTTATCATCGTAATAGATACACTCGCTATTAGCGTTTTTGTAAAGTAAACAAATTTCGGCAATTTTGACATTTTTAAAACCACATAAAAAATTTTCTGAAGAAAATTTTTTAAAAAGTAAATCGACAGAAAAAATATGAAAATCGTGAAGTTTATTACACATTTTACAGATCCAAAATCGGATAGATAATAAAAAAAAAATCAAAAGATCAAAAATTCTTTTACTTTGTTAAATAGTGGTCTGACTACGACTTTGCCAACCAAAAATGCTAATTTGCATATGTAAATTAGATTTCCTGACATCACTAATGAGGTTTGCGAACCTTCCTTTAGTGTTACAATGTATTGTCATTTGTTACTAAAAAGAAAATACACTAGTGTATATGCATGGATATTAAAATTTTCTTTTTAGTAACAAGGCCATGTAATTTAACTATGGGATGTGATTTATATTCGAATTTAATTCGAATTCGGGTTTAATTTAGGAATATAAAAGTGCAGCCTATGGCTTAAGGGAGTATGAACGTCAGATTTCAGAAGCATTCGATATCCCCTGGTTTTATTCATTCAAACAGGGTTAATTTTTTTTGCACATGTATCATATTTTCTTGTTCATATGTCACTTTAAAATTCATAAAATATAGACAATGTATAAGATTTTACAAATTTCCAATTATATTTTCAAATATTTCAAAGCATATAAACAGCTAGTGGAAATTGAAGGAAAACTCTAGAGAGAACTGTTTCCCGCCAAAATTTTGACGTCTTAGATCTAATAAATTATTATTTCTTACTTGTATTTTCAAAATTTTTAGCTCACCTGGCTATGCGAGGTTGAGCTATTGCCATCACTTGGCGTCCGTCGTCCGTCATAAACTTTTCATTCAAAGATCTTCTCCTCTGAAACCACTGGGCCAATTGGAACCAAACTTGGTCAAAATAGTCCTTGGGCTGCGCCCTTTATAAAAAGTATCCGGCAGGTCCATACCTAATCCAAGATGGCCGCCAGCGGAAAACATAGTTTTAACATCGGACCCTATAGGAAAGACATTCAAAGATCTTCTTAGAAACTACCAGTCCAATTATAACCAAACTTAGTCACAATGCAAAGATCTTCTTCTCAGAAACTACCTGTCCAATTATAACCAAACTTAGTCACAATGGTCCTTAGATGGTCCCTTCTTAAAAGGTTTCCGGCAGGTCCGTACCTAATCCAAGATGGCCGCAGCGGGGAACATAGTTTCAACATTGGACCCTATGGAAAAGGCGTTTAAAGGTCTTCTTCTCAGAAACTACCAGTCCAATTATAACCAAACTTAGTCACAATGGTCGTTAGATGGTCCCTTCTAAATTCGATTCTTCGATTCGAATATGACATTAAATGGTATGTCAATTCTGACCACACCTGAACGTCTTAAATGTAGTCTGTATGACGTCACAAGGCACAAACATGTCAGGTAGATAGATGACTGTTCGATAAATTAAAGATGACTGTTTTAAGTATCTCGGGTACGAAACCTCAAAATAGATTTTAAACTGTATGTGAGGGACACGTAGAAAGGATTAAATTGATATTTCAAACCGTTTTCCACAAGAACGTGGTATTTAAAAATTATGAGTGCAAAATCTGGATAATTCATGATGAAGATCAAAAATAGAAGCTTTGGACCAAATACTTGGTTTTGCCGTGACCAATGGGAATTTGAATTTGAATTTTCTGTAATTTTCTATTGATAGTTATATGTACTGTTTTTGTTCTAGTCTAGTTTTTAGATTAACACATGTTTTAAAGGGTCCGCAAAATCCTTTAATTTATAAGCACTTTGTTTATGGCACGATTTTTTTCACATTTACTCCCCGAATCGAGAATTTTTACTGGTATAGTTTTAACGACCATAAACTATGTTAAAATCTCAAAATAAGATGATCGTCCTACGAATTTCGACAACATAATTTTGCTGTTCAATATGAACTCATAGGCTTACCATGAGGTATGATTGAAGTTCATTGTTGAAGGCCTCACGTGGCTTCAAGATGAACAGCAAGAAAAAGCGTTGTTCCCTCGCTTGCATTTTTGTTTATCTGTTTTGTCTTTGTCATACTGTCTCAATTCGTGTTGTCTGTGAATTGCCGTGATTTTGGATTTATTATTTTAGAAGTCCCCCTTTCCTCGTTCTTGCTTCGGTATTCGTTTGCCGATGTATTGGTTTCACCATGTTTCGTATAGAATTTGCCTCATGTGCATTTACTCAAATATATTTTCATTGTTAATTTGATAAACTAAACAAGGATTGCTTTAATCATATTTAAAACGTATTTAGTTTTCGAATTTCCACTTCTTTCTTTTCGTTTCCACTTTCATAAACTCTAACATTTGTATTTAAGGTGAAAAAATCGTAATTTTATAACATTTATTTATTTTTCAGAAATTATAATTTGTAAATGAATACAACCGTTGGATGCTTGTTTTTCTTGTAAAATACAAGAAGAAAATCGAAGTGTTCAGTGTTTTCTGCTCTCCTTTGTCTTGCAATTACTTTTTTTCTTAAATCAACAAAACAATGGCAGTAGAATACCGGAGGAACAAAGCACATAAATCAAAGCCCAGAGACAAGGCCAAAACGAGAACACCAGACGGCAGAAGACTAAAGACATTACTCATCCACAAAACAAACAAAAACACCACGAATACATAAGAAAAAAAAACAGAATGAAAACAGTTGATTCGGGGGGATACGCTTGTCCTGTATGCTCTGTATACAGCAAAATGTCATTATACTTCAAGTTAGACGACAAGAGGATTTCAATGACTGGATTGTCTTAATTTATTTTTAGCACATAATCATACATTGTTCCTGTTGCCAACATTAATCTCTTCCAATTACGAGTGCGACAGTTGAAACATACCCGGATGCTTGGTCGAATTCCACCTTTACCGCGTTATTTCCTATCAAATTATTTTTAGGTACATTGTAGATGTAAACTTCCCATCGCGTACTTCCGGTTCCTCTGCTAGTCTGATGGAGTTGGTAGTAGGAGCTTACTCTATGGTTATTTACAAGTACTGTCTTTGGTGTTGGATTACCTCCCGTCCCGCCTGGTAAGCTTACAGCTATTCTCAACATGGCATACTGTATGTTGTTATTATTATGTATATTGACATGCGTGGTAATCGAGTACACGCATGATAGACACGATATAATGCAAAACCTACAGTCCTTTGCAATTGGTTTTACCGTATCTTGACCGTAATACGTCGTTTCCCTGACAACTGGGACATTATGGAAGTTGTAATGAGTGTTGAAAGTAAAGATACAGCTTGATTTCGCTGGAATGGTAACATACCCATTATTAATACTAGTATATTTCCATGCATTCAATGAAGGTTCATTATTTGAATTTAAATGAAGACATGTCGAGGAAGCATGGTCAGGTGTTAACCAGTTGTTATCGAAATTCAATTTGAGCCGTGAATCTTTGGACATTTCATGACTATGTAGAAGAACTGCCACTTGTCCTGTAACTGCATTAGCCATTCCCAAAGATGAAATCATTCGTTCACGATTGTCAAAAGGGTTTTCAACATGCAAGAATTGGTAATCGTAATTAAATTGTTTCCAAAACTTGTAAGCTTTTGCACCGTTACCTTCTGTTCCGTTCTTATTAAGTAAACTGTAATGTATTGACTTTTGACCCTCGTATTCTGTATAATGTAGAAAGAAACCGATTGCCTGGTCTATCACGTTCCGAAAGTTTAAATATGTAAACATCTGTGAAATATGACCATAAATATGAATCCAGTCTACAAATGGATTTGGATGAATACCGTTTATTCCATCATCTTCGAATGCTCCAAACTCGCTAACTATTAGAGGGATTCCATGTCCTGTCTTCTGGTATGCGTAGTTTTCCACCAGGTCTATATACGCTGTTATTCTTGATTCACTCGCACCGGACCACTGGTAACTGTTCCCTTTACCTTGAAGACCGGCGTACTCGTGAAATGAGAAGAAGTCAAGATTATTATTCAAAGCCATATCCATGTAAGATGCATCCAATTTCCATTCTTTAAAATCATTCCTGTCTGCAACTGCTACTACACTATTTCTGGTCGGTCCACCAACTTTCATGCCAGGAAATCGTGCTTTCAGTTTCTTCGCCACAATGCGGTGGTAGTCTATAATAGTTTGCCAGCTGATATCTTTCCACCAAACTTCTGGTTCATTCATTACTTCAAAATATTGTGGAACGACGCCGTTTGTGTACTGTTTTAGGGATTGCAAGAACAAGACAATAAACTCTGCTCCAGCATCTAAATTGTTAGGGAATTTTCCATGATAATTTGATGTGTCCAACCAGCTAGGCCAGTATATACCTGAAATTAGGACACATTTGATTAATCAATATGCTTTTATTGTACAATACCTCAATTAGATGTATCGGTTTTTTAAGATTAGCTTTACGTTTTCAGTTTGGAATATTGATAAATGTTTTGGGAAAAACATTCGTGTTTTATTTTTGTAACACAAATCGATCGTGCTAGTTTTCATGGGTTCTTATGTTGTTTTTTTATTTAATTTTTGTGCTTCAGTTTTGTGGAGTAAACACTAGTTGTGCCTTAGTTTTTATTTTGTTTTATTGCGCAATCACTTCATGAGCTTTAGTTTTTGTTGCATATAATTCAGCATTTAGTTTTCGAGATGTCTTCATCGTGCAATGCCCCGACCTTGGCTAATATTTGTGTTACATTTAAGTCATTTACATAAAGTGCTCTACATCATCTCATGCATATGTTTTATTTGTTCTTAATGTCACAATTTTATCTGCAGTTCAGATTCGCAGGATGTCGAAAAATTAATCTTCAGATTTCGACTACAATATCTCTGCTCTTTAATGTTTAGCTTTTTCGTTATAAAATAATTTTCACACTGCATTTGTCTAAGGTCTACATAGTTCACTGTAAGTTGAAATTTTAACACATGAAAAAAACACAAAAATCAAATAGGTGCTGCCTTATCTTGGCTTATAGGAAAAATAAAAGGATATGGATTGAATGTACATGTGACAAAAACGCACACGATACATAGAAAACTCCAGTTTATCAAGGACAGGGCGTTTATTCCTGTCTACATCTTGATGTCGCCTGAGGGTCTTCAACTAGAGGTGAACAATATTCACCCCCTCAATCGAGATCAAGAAGGCCCCTAGCGTGCACTTAAGCGGTATTCTTGACAAAAATTATATCAAGGTCACTCCCTTGCTCCCCAACCGCCATGTAGTAAACGTATGAGAAATTCTCACACGAACCGATTAGGTGCTGCCTTATCCTGGCTTATCCGATTTTTTTCCATGCGAAAATCAGAAACTAAATTATAAGTTAGTTATGCATGTGAAAAATTTTTAGCAGAAAGATCAAATATTAAACAAATCTTAACAAACTTCGAGTTTCGATTACTGCCTTGAAAAATAAGACTTCTCCATGGAAACTAAATTACAGATGTATTAAAAATAACCTTTGGTTTCTGCAATGATGCACGAGTCATTACCATATCCAAGGTAATTCCCGATGTACTTGTCAAAAAATCCTTTAAAAAGGTCAGTATTTCTGAAGTAGTTGGGATCAGGATAACCATGGCGATGTGGGTCTTGTGTAACCTGCGACGATATCATATTGAAGTCAGTTAAATTTTTATCACGAGTAATGTTTATCCATAGATGTATTAGCCATCACACTCCATGTTAGTTAAATTTTATAACAAAAAGAATTCATATGGTCAAAATATCATCCACTTACAATTAAGGAGAATAATGACCTAGTGGTTCATGGTCATTGATCCTTAATAACAAAAAAGTAATGTGGCTTTAAAATTGTTATTAATTGGTCATGAAACTTAGACCAAATCTGAGTTTTTGGTCCCGACTTGTTTATTATATAGTATGCTCTTTGAAGATTGAATTTTCTCAAATCGGAAAAGAAAATACCTTCGTTAAATTAATTTATTTCGGTACTAAATGGAAATTAACAAGTATTTACTCAAACATGGACACAAAACATTGTTATCGACCCTTCAATCACTCATAAACACATTGCTATGTGTGTTTCAGAGCAATGTCAATATAATTTTACGGTACGGACGGTACAGCATTGATTTAAGAAACGGAATAAAAACTCAAATGCATTAAAATATTATTGGTTTCAGAATCAGAAGTACAAAAAAACTGATTATTTTCATTGTTGTACTTTGTAATTTTATAAAAATCGTGGATTGGTAATCTTTACTTGCGGAGGTTAGATTTTCGCATGTTGTAGATTTTGCTAACATTCCCAGAGCACCTCATAATATACCCTTATTAAGGGATTCATACTGAACCATGTTATATTTTAAACCGTATACCAAAATTAATCAAAAGGATCCCAAACTGTTCTCCAGATCGGTATTACTTGAACTCGCTACTTAGAATTACTTATTGTGATGGTGAAGAAAGGTCAGATCCCACGTGCGATCTTTGGTTATTTTAAAACAGAGGGCTACGTCCGACCTGGTCGAGCTTAATTTCGACCTGTACCTCAGACTTCCAGTAAAAATACTTTAACAACGACCTCCTTGGATTTGAAGTGACTAGCAAACTCGAATGGCACATTTGTATAGATGATAATATAAATTGTGATGTGGAGCTCGAGACTCGAGTATGCCATACTGACGTAAACAATGAAGGATTTGGAGTTAATTCATATGAGACAAAGTCTCTACAAATACATGGTAAAGAAGTGGTCAGAATTAAAATGGGAAATTACAAAAAATAAAATGCCAAAATTTGAAAGTATGATGGTGTAACCATATCAGATATTCTTTCAAGAACAAGTACAATATTCTCTCCTTTTAAAAACGCAGACAATTATCAAGAGACAAATGTTTGAAGGAAAATTCGCTGAAATTTAAAACAAAACAGAACAGTCAGAAATCAATTAAGACTGTTCAATCACAGTCCACAAGACATTTAGGTCAGCGTTTTGGCTCTAGTGCAAGAGTGCCAGGAAAACAGGCAAACGCTGTAGCAGAGTATATCATTTTAAGATTTGGTACTCTACAAACTAGGGGTCTTCATAGCAAAAAATCATGTTCTGACAATAGGCTTCATTGAATTAAAGTATGTACCGGCAATGTGAAGGTTTTTGTCAGTTATTAAAAGGTATTTTAGCGTTAAAGGGTACCGGCAATGTGAAGGTGTTTTTTGGTTACTAAATCTACTTTTTAGCTCACCTGACCCGAAGGGTCAGTGTGAGCTATTGCCATCACTTGGCGTCCGTCGTCCGTCCGTCCGCCCGTTAAACTTTTCACATATTCATCTTCTCCTCTGAAACCACTGAAGCAAATTCAACCAAACTTTACAGGAATGATGTATGGTAGGTCCTTTACAAAGATTGCTCATTTCATTCCGATCCGATGAAAAAAATGTCCGCCAGCACGGAACATAGTTTAACATGGGACCCTATGGGAAAATCACATTTTCATCTACTCCTCTGAAACCACTAAAGCAAATTCAGCCAAACTTTACAGGAATGATGTATGGAAGGTCATTTACAAAGATGCCTCATTTCATTCCGTTCCGATAAAAAATATGGCCGCCAGCGCGGAACCTAGGTTTAACATTGGACCCTATGGGAAAAATCACATTTTCATCTTCTGCTCTGAAAAGGCTGAAGCAAATTGAACCAAACTTTACAGGAATGATGTACTTAAGATCCTTAACAAAGATGGCTTATTTCGTTCCGATCCGACGAAAAACATGGCCGCCAGCACGGAACATGGTTTAACATAGGACCCTTTGGGAAAATCACATTTCATTAACTCCTCTGAAACCACTGAAGCAAATTTAACCAAACTTTACAGGAATGATGTATGGAAGGTTCTTTTCAAAGATTGCTCATTTTGTTCCGATCCGATAAAAAACATGGGCGCCAGCACGGTAGGTTTAACATTGGAACCCTACGGGAAAAATCACATTTTCATCTTCTGCTCTGAAAAGGCTGAAGCAAATTGAACTAAACTTTACAGGAATGATGTGCTTAAGGTCCTTAACAAAGATGGCTCATTTCATTCAGATCCGATGAAAAACATTGCGTCCAGCACGAAACATGGTTTAACATAGGACCCTATGGGAAAATCACATTTTCATCTACTCCTCTGAGATAACAGAAGCAAATTCAACCTAACTTTACAGGAATGATGACTGAA
>MJUU01049429.1:60655-76210 GCA_002080025.1 Modiolus philippinarum
CATGTCTATGGACCTTAGTTTTCTGTGTAATTTTGTACTTTGATCCTGTAGTATTATTTTGAAATTATTTTATAGAAACCAAATTTACATTAATTTTTTAATTCGATATTAGTTATTATCATTGTTTAAAATATACAATTGGTTACAAACGTTGTTAAACGTGTTACTCCAGTGCTCTACGTCTGTTACACAATGAAGGGATATGGAGTAAATGCAAATGAGACAAAGTCTCTACAAATACATGGTAAAACCAAGCAACGGAACAACGCTTTTATATTATTCTTCATCTTGATGTCACCATTTGGCCTTCAACGATGAGCTTTGTTTACACCTCATAGTAAGTTCAAGATGGCCCCTATCACTGGTATAAGTGGAATTCATTGCTAGATGTCTAGCAACCTTACATCCATGTTTTTTTTCTGGCCATGGATGCAGGATTTTCAACAAACATTAATTAAACTAGCAAAGTGTACTTACAATCACCGTCATCCGTTGACCGACAAAAGTACCATGCAGCTTTGCCCGTTACGTTTTCATTAATAGATTATACTTTGGTTATGTTTGCTCGTTGTTTCCGTTTTAGATGTTATTTGATAAAAAAATTTCTTGATGTTTGCTTGTTGCATTGTTTGTATTTTCTTTTCTACCATTTCTTTTTATTTGATTTTCTCTTCTTTTCTAAACACGTTATCAGTGATTAGATCGTTTTTGAAGTGTTATTTGTGGAAGGCTAAACTGACGAAAGACATTTCTTTATGGATCGACAGTTTTGTCTGTTGCAATTTCCACGTTAATTAGGTAATTTGATTTCAAATTTTGATAAAACTACACCAATGTTTTATTAATAATTGCTTAAATCTACTGTTCGTTCCTAACATCAGTGCCTTCCAATAACCAGTGCAACAGTGGAAACGTATCCTGATGCTTGGTCGAATTCCACCTTTATTTCGTTATTTCCACCTAAATTATTCTTTGGTACATTATAAACGTAAACTTCCCATCGCGTACTTCCGGTTCCTCTGCTAGTTTGATGGAGTTGGTAGTAGGAGCTTACTCTATGGTTATTTACAACTACTGTTTTCGGTGTTGGGTTACCTCCTGAACCACCCGGTAAGCTAACTGATACTCTTAACCAGGCATATTGTATGTTGCTAGTATTTTGAATGTTAACATGCGTTGAAACTGCGAACACGCAAGATAGACACGAGATTATGCAAACCTTACAATCCCTTTTAATTGGTTTTATCATATCTTGACCGTAATATGTCGTTTCCTTCACAACAGGGACATTGTGATAGTTGTAATGAGTGTTGAAGGTAAAGATACAGCTCGATTTTGCTGGTATTGTAACATATCCATTATGAATGGCAGTCCACTTCCATGCATTAAACGTAGGAGCATTGTGTGAATCTACAGAAAGACACGTGGAAGACGCATGGTCAGGATTTAGCCAGTTGTGATCGAAATTCATTTTGACTCGCGTATCTTTGGACATTTCATGGCTATGTAGAAGAACTGCCATTTGTCCAGTATCCGCATTCGCCATTGCTAAAGGTGAAATCATGCGTTCATGATTGTCAAAAGGATTATCAACTTGTAAGAATTGGTAACCGTAGTTAAATTGTTTCCAATACCTGTAGGCTTTTGCACCATTAGCTTCTGTACCGTCCTTGTTAAGTAAACTGTAATGTTTAGACTTTTGACCCTCGTATTCTGTGTACTGTAAGAAAAATCCAATTGCCTGATCTATTACATCTCTAAAGTTCAGATAGGTAAACATCTGTGAGATATGACCATAGATATGAATCCAGTCTATAAATGGATCTGCATTATTACCATTCATCCCATCTCCTTCGAATGCTCCAAACTCGCTAACTACTAGAGGGATTCCATGCCCTTTCTTTTGATGTGCATAGTTTTCCACCAAGTCTATATATGCTGTTATTCTTGATTCGCTCGCACCTGACCAACTATAGGAGCTCCCATGGTGATTAAGATCGGCATACTCATGGAATGAATAGAAGTCAAAATTATTATTTAAAGCCATATCCATGTACGAAGCATCCAATTTCCATTCTCTAAAATCATTTCTGTCTGCAATTGATACTACACCATTTCTGGTCGGTCCACCAACTTTCATGCCAGGAAAGTGTGCTTTAAGTTTCTTCACAACAACTCGGTGGTAGTCAATAATGGCTTGCCAACTTATATCTTTCCACCAAACTCCTGGTTCATTCATAACTTCGAAATATTGTGGAACGATACCGTTTGTGTACTGTTTAAGAGATTGTAACAATAAGACAATAAACTCTGCCCCAGCGTCCAAATTGTTAGGGAATTTCCCATTATAGTGAGATGTATCTAACCAACTAGGCCAGTATATACCTGCAAATATCACACATGTAATGACTTTATTCATATACACCAGTATTATATTAAGCTTGTGTTCTTTAATTTGCCTTTGGTGTTTCGCTTATCTTAATAGAATATCGAAGACAAAAGGGGGAAAATTATACAATCAAAGAGGGTATCATCAGGTGTTCTAAATGTGTTGTCTCTTTGGACTATTGAATTTCATATTTTCCATTTATGTATGTTTTTTTATATATAAATATATAGAAATTAAAATTTAGATTAATGTATTTTTATACAATTAATGACTTTTGGTTAGATTAATACCACAATTTAATATATGGAAAGCCGTTGTGGAATTTATTCCCTATTTATTGATATCTATAAATGAATTATAGATATTAATAAATGATTTATAGATATCTATAATTATTTATTAATATCTAAAAATGATTTATTGATATCTATAATTATTTATTAATATCTATAATTCATTTATAGATATCAATAAATAGGGAATAAATTCCACAACGGCTTTCCATATTAATAACCCAAGAGATATGATGAATATGATGATTACCGATGCCGTTTACGGCCGAGGTGATTATCAGATCTCGCTGGTTGTTAAATTTGGATTTAATCGAAATTGAAAATCATTAAATGTTTTATTATATGAACAATTGTTCCGAAAATTTAACGTTTTATTTTTGCCACTGATAAAACTTCAGGAAAATGGATTTTCCCTGTAATTTGGTACATGCTGTTAGTGTTTAAAAGTGATGTTCACCTCACGCGCTAAATTGTGCGGCGATTACTCATTTATCCAATCAGAATCTTGTATAATTATAGTCATATTAATAGAAAGATATATTTCTGACTAGAAAATTAAGGTTTATGGTATATCATCTCACTGATATCACTCTCGTTTTTACTAGGCATACACCGTTCCTCCTTTTGATTTCTATAGAACACACTATTCTTTTCCTTATTTTTTTCGTTATGTTCAACTCTCTAATTTTTTCTGTACCGTTTGTTGGTAATTTGGTATTGGTCATGAAACAATTTACAAACACGTCATGGCAATTAGGTCAATGCATCAATTTATAGATCTGAATATAGCAAATGGATCGATGACGCAGTCCGAGATCAATATACTCGAATTAGGTCCATAAATGTCATGAATCTATGTGTCGATCGAATTTTCCGCGTGACTTTCGTGTGTTAGTATTTTAAAGATGTTGTAAAGATGACGTTTCAAAATAGAGAACGTCATCTGTACTATTGTTTACACCATATTTACAGAATGACATGCGACGTCAAATGAACCAATCACGGAGCACAAATATACAAAAAAACAGGTTTTGTGCACTGTTCAAGTGTACTCGAAATGCTTGAAAAAAATAAATAGTAACTAACCTTTTGTTTCTGCAATGATTGATGTGTCACCACCATATCCACGGTAATTACCAATATATTTGTCAAACATTCCTTTAAAGTGGCTAGGATTTTTGAAGTAATTAGGATCAGGGTAACCATGGCGATGTGGGTCTTGTGGAACCTGTAAAGCCATTAAGTAAAAAAAAATATAAGGGAAAAATGAAGGAATGCCAACTGTTGTCAAATTTTTTCAGTATGATCGACCCAGCATCAGCATCAGCATTTATCATGACAAAACGGCCACAACATTTTTTCAAATTTTTTTATGAATCTATATGCTTTATACACATGATCAATATGGGACCATAGAAATTCCAAACCTGTGGTTGAGATAATACGAGTTTTGATTCGATAGATGGGGGTAGTTACAAAATTAACACCGAACAGAAATTTCAAGAGTCGAAGTACATGAAACAAACAGACAAATCAGGTGGAAACCACCGGAAAAATTGTCGAGACTTGGTACAGGCATTTCAAAAACCAGTTTTATGACGCGTAAAACTTCCCTCTTCCACTCTGGTATTGTGCGGTAGTAACTAAACAGTTGTAATTGACAGGTCTCAAGACAGTGAAATGTTTATTGCAGTGCTAAGTAAATCAAAAGCATGAAAATAGTACTACATTGTGAAGTATGAATAAAGTGTTACGAATAACTAAATACCGAAGTTACTGTGAATTTATTGAATGATATAAAAAGGGTAGACAAACTAAGAATTCGTTTTACTGAAATGAAATACTTTCGTTTTAAACTTTTTCATAACATAGGAATAAAGGTAATTTTGGAGGAGTATATCGATGTGTAAACGTGGCCAACTCGCTCACAAACTAAGTTAAATCCTACGGACTTTATGTATACAAAATGTATTTTAAGTTAGTGAGTGAAAGGCCGCGTTGACAAATCAATAAACTCCACCAAAATTACTTTTTTTTTATAATTCTTATAATTCTTAAAACAATGTTGTCACTGAATTTGACGTCACCATATACTGTACTATATTTCGTCGGAGCATAATGGGCAAGAAGCGTTTATCGAGAAATAACTTATTTGTTGTTCATGACGTTGACCAATGAAAATGGATGTAACAATAGCTATTTGATTCATAAATTCGTTTTATCAAAATAGTATTTGGAATAAATAAAATAATAATTTTGATAAACATGTATGTTGATGAAATATAAAATTAAGATCTTGATTTTACGTAGTCATTAAACAGAGTTCGTAGTATCAGAAAACATGGAAAACTGGTATAGAACACTTTTCATATAAAAAAAATTCATGCTTATCAAAAACGATATCTGAAAAAGATACTAAAAATATACTAGAAATTACACATAAAAATAACTCCATAATACAAATCATAACCAATCTTTCATAATCTACAGGTTTGATAAAAATTTGATACCCAAATGACATAAATGACACAAAAAACATATTTTAGTCGAAAAACAAGAGAGGGAATTTTTTTCTTAATATCTACAAATGTCACAGAAATCGTATTAAGAACGAATTGTTTTCTAGGATTTAGATTTTCAAATGCAAGTTGTCAATCGAAAAAGTTGTCTTTAATTACAACACACTTACGCATGACTATTTAATTCAAGCATTTAAGAACACCGTGTACAAGACTTATTAGCGAAATGCACGTGACAAATGTTGCCCTGTTTGGTGTCGCCACTGTTCTATCTGTGACATCGTGATTGACAAGAAAAAAAATAGAACATGGTGAATGGCAAATTTCTCCAATACACTGTATAATAATTCAGTAGCGACATTAATTTCGAAAAATATGGAGGTGATTTGATCAACCATGGAACCTGTCTGATGTTTTGCTATCTCATCTCAAGGCATCACAGATTTTAAAGAATTACATTTGCATTCAGATTCTATTATATCTGGTTAAAACATATTCCAAAATAAATGAAAGAAGCTCACCTGTCTGAAAAGGGTGTCAATATTTAACCATCTGGCAGTTTTTGTTCCTACCGCCTTTAGTGCGGGGATTGAACCAGTATAATCCAATTCATTGTGACTATTCCATCGCTTTGCCATATAGTGGGACCTATCATTTTTAGACAAATATGTCGGGTATATAGTCACTTGGTAGTCACATGACACTTTTAACCAAAAAGTACATGTAAACAGGATCAAAAATAATCCTGTGGACATTTCCAAGTGAATTTGTCGTATGAGTACACAGAAGTCTTCAGGTTTAAGATATAAATTTTTTTCTCGGTCAAATATACATAGGTCAAAACAAGGACTTCGTTTACCGACCATTGAAGGTAGTGATAAGCAAATATAGTCGCTTGAAAGCTTTTGTCTTAAATTTTCGTCCGTCGTAGGCCATTCGTCATTCATAGTCGTCCTTCCGTCGACCGTCCGGCGTAAACTTTTCTTCAGATTTTTTCTGAAACTACTGGGCCAGTTGGAACCAAACTGGCCACAATGGTTCTTATTTGGTCACTAACGAAAAAGTTGTTTTTCGGGGTCGCATCTCAACCAGGATGACCGCCAGCGGGAAACATAGTTTTCACATTGGACTCTATTGGAAAACATATTCAAAGATCTTCTACCCTGAAACTGCTTAGCCGAATAGAACCAATAGTCTTTAGGTGGTTCCCTACAAAACAAAAAGTTATTTTCAGGTCAGATCTACATCTAAGATGGCCGCCAGCCAGGAACATAGTTTTAAAAAAAGAAAAAAAAAAGACAATCAAAGATCTTTTCTTCTGAAACTGCTGAGCCAATTGGAACCAAACTTGGCGACAAAAGTCTGTAGGTGACCCCCACCACATTTTTTTAGGTAAGTGCTTCGGAAAAGACATTCAAAGATCTTCACCACCAAAACCGCTAAGCTGATTGAAACCAAATTTGGCCACAGTTGTCTTTAGATCGTCCCCTGCTAGCAAGTGTTTTCAGGTCTGCGCTTTATCCAAGATGTCCAACAACAGGGAACATAGTTTGAACACTAGACTTTGTGGGAAACACATTCAAACTTCTTCTCCTCTGAAACTGCTGAGCCAACTGATACAAAACTTGACTTTAGGAGGTCCCATGTAAAAAGTTGTATTTTTTTCAGGTCAGTGCTGTATCCAAGATGGCCACAAGCGGGGAACATAGTTAAATCATTGGACCCTATGGGAAAACATTTAAAGATTTTCTCCTCTGAAAGTGCCGAGTCAATTGGAACCACACCTGGCCACAAAAGTGTTTAGATGGTTCCTGCAAAAAGTGTTTTTTTCAGATCCATGACAAAATGTTGTTACTTTGTTGCCGATCTGTCCAACCTGGATACCAGCATGGGCCTTTAACATTGAACGCTATGGGGAATGCATACAAAGATCTTCATCTAGATAACTGCTGAATGCAATTAAAAGAAACATGGCATAATTTTTTTCTTATGAAGTGCTCATCAAGATGGCAGGCAGTGGGGAAAAATGGTTAAATGTTGGACCACATGCCAATAAAGTTTCTTTACATAGTATGAAATTGAGACCTATTTGACTAAATGTATTGGCCATTGCGCAGGTGAGAGATAGAGGCTCTTGGGAGCCTCTCGTTAAATGTTTCTGCTGTGTTGTGAGGTACAGTAAGGAGAAAGTAAAAGCACAGTGAACATTAGTTAAAACATATCCTTAACATTTATCAATGTTATTGTATACCAAGTTGAAACCATAAACACAACGACAAGCGTTGAAATTTTATGAACTATGTTGCATGATAAGCACAAGGTAAAAACGGCAGTTACAAGTCCCACTAACATACACTTGGTGCATCGTCAGATTCAAATCTGTTTCTTTTCAGTAGAACGACTTAAATTGTTTTTAAGAATTCGGGTAAGCTGTTTTATTTTTTGCATAATTCACCATTGCGTATCAGATAATTTGACATGTTAACGAACCATTTAGTAACAAATGATTAAATACCAAACTTACTGTTAATTTAGGTTCTGCATATGGAATATGGCCATTTAGACAACTTTTGTATCCTCAGTGTAGATAAAATCTAAACATTTTGAAAACCATAAACTCAAAGTTGTTTGTAACTGATAGAAAACAAATAACCAATATGACCTAAATGGAAAGCCAAACTCAGCTACTGACAGCGCTGTATACAAAGAAGATACTCCTTAGTTTCCAACAATTTACAGAAAATATTTGATTCCTAGCGGAATACCCGGTGTCTATTGTCAATGATTTCAATGTCAGTTTCCAAGCCATGATTTTGGTGATTTTAATACACATATCATCTTCGCAGGTTAATGATTTGATTGCATGGAAATCTTACTTTTATTTTTAGACCCCAAAAAGCTTGAAATAAGCTAAGAGAATTCCAACTGTTTGAAATATTCTTGATTGAGAGAAAGAATTATTGAATGATTTTATAAGAAACGGAGGAAAAAACTATATTCTCTAATGATATGTCAAGTTTAAACCGGTTTTGACCCGTTAGATAAATTTTCTTTATTCAACGTATGTTGGATAAAGCCCCGTGCTATTTCCCGCCAAATCTATTCGGAATACAATTCTCGGTGTTTATCATTGATCATTAGGAGAAAAAGATTACACCACTTTATCCCGTTTATTACCATATTTTATCCACTCTCGATAGTTAAATTTAAAAATTTTAAAATGCTCGGCAAGCCTCGCAATTAAAATTTTAAAATTTAACTATCTCTAGTGGATAAAATCTGGTAATGAACGGGATCTTGTGGTGTANCTTTGCATTTTCACTATTTTTAGTCCAGAAGTTGAATACATATCAGCGTCAGCTGCTTTGGTTTTTGAAAATTATTTGCAAATTATGGATTAATGAAAAAAAATGAAGATCCATTCCCAATAGGTAAAATTAAAGTGCATTACTAGTTTTGCAGATGATGATTTCCTTTCATGTGGTCACACAAGCGTGTAGACACGAAACCCATTTCGTTCCTCGTTTTCCTCTTTTATCAAGAAATTTTCAAGCAAAAAAATACAGACATGATGAAACGATTTCTTTGATAAACATAGCAAAAGAAGTTTAATGTCGAGGTTTTGATCTTTTGTTTGGTCTTGCGAACAACCAATGAAAGCACAACCGAAAATTTACCAGAATAATTGAAAGGATAATGAAATGACAGCATGCTAGTTTTCACTGAATGATAAGTTTCGATTGGCCCCTAGAAAAGAGAACTATCGAATCGTTTAAGAAATATTCATATTGTTGGCCATTCATTAGAGAATTTGTGTTTCTACGGACGCATTTCAATTGGGCGGATTTTTTATAAATGTCAGTATTTTCAATTTGGGCGTTTTTTAGTTTTGCAATTGGGCGGAGATACTTTAGAAGTAAAATAGAAATTGATAAAGTAAATTTGGTGACATTACTCGAAAAGTTCATTAAAGTTGTGAGATACACATTTCAAGCCCGAATAGACAAGTAAATATGCAGTATTTCACAATCCTTTACAATATTATTTGACAGACAATGATCATTTCTTAGTCTGTGGTTGAAAGACTCATTTTAGTCTATTTTTTTTAAAAACGATGCTTGCATGTAACTTGATGTCTATTTTAGAATGATGTCTTTTATCAAATACATGTTAAAAAAGATTGCGTATGTCACATGTAGAAAAGATCTGTTTCTGAGTTTTCGTCTAACAATGCCCTCTTCGTTTGATAATTTCGAACCTTTATCTTAACACTTTTTTTGTTTTTTAAAGATTGTTTCTTTAATTTTTTCTGGTAAATCACAGGAAATCCGCTCACTTGAAAAAGCAAAATCCGCCAAGTTGAAAATTATTTTCTGCCCAATTGAAAAACTTTTTCCGCCCCGTTGAAATACAAATCCGCCCAATTGCAAAACTACCATTTCTACAAAATCAAAACGTAAAAACAATAGCACAGTTAATTGATCTTACTGATCGAGAAAGTGCTTTCACTACACACAAAAACAAATCATTTGCACGATGTTGTGTAACAGACGTCTTGAATTCAATGATGAGTTTAGAAGCAGAAATATAATGTGTTTTTCGTTACTAAATAACCGAGATGAATAAAGAAAGATACTGAGGCAACAGTCTAAACAATTTCAAATTTTCAAAATGAACTTTGACCAACAAACTTGTGACTGTAAATAATATATATTCTGCTAAAATTCTACTCCACCTCCAGCTTTTACAGGTAATGTCGCTGAATCGATAAAATAAAATGTCGCTGAAGTTATGTGTTTTTTGTCGCTGAAATGATAATGTCGCTGAAATGAAAAAGGAGGGAAATGTCGATGAATTTATCATCTTCGAAAATTATATACTTACAACGGCCATTTCGGCAACTTCAGCACAGTTCTAATCAGAGCAATTTCAAAGACTTTGCAGAAACCAAAGGAGTTAAGATACATCGCAAATGAATACCGAAGCAAAAATAATGAAAGGAGGGGGGCCAAATCAAAAATAAAAAAATTCAGATCTAACAAGAATGGAGACAGCATGACAAAGACACATGCACCATGCACAAATAACAAAAATGAACAAGAACATCACAAAATTAAAGCACTAGCAGTGTGAACCCTACAAAAACTGAGGTATCATCAAGTGCTCTGCAAGGGTCAGCATGATCTGCTCCACGTGTGGTACTTGTCACACTGTCAGTAAAAAGTCCGGTTTTGTCACAGTCGGTGTTTGTCAGTCCAGTAATAAACTTTGGATCTCCCAAAGATAGCTATTCTCATCTGTGAAATAGAAACATTTTAATGGTCTGTCAAATCATGGTGACGACAAATTTAGATTTAGTAAAAAGTTGTCATGGAACGCTTCAAATTAGTTACACGCTGTTCTTATTCGAAGATTGTAGATGTATTTTATTACTGAGATGCATTTAGACCCATTTAAGTTTTCTTGGACATTCGTTTTCGCCTCCAAACATAAAAAGTTCGAATTCTGAAAGAACCGTATTAGTTTATTTATACATTTACATTACATATCTGTATAGTGTGTCAGTACTAGATTAAGTACGTCTGATAAAGTAGTTCAATATTCGTCTAATATTCAGTCCAACATTATATAAAAAATGTTAATAATATTATGTAAAAGTGTTCCAGCTAGTATTACAAAAACTTTTTCATTCATATTTATTTTTTTTACGTTTATTCATTTTTTCTATTGAACAATTTGCTAAAGTATCCTATCTATATCCCTGGTTGAGTCTTTACAGTATGCTGAAGCTTAAGATGCTTGCTCATATTCGATTAGTCAAAACGAATATTTGAACGCCCTCAAAATAAAATTGCAATTTTATTTAGTTGAATGTAATAATTATTCTGGCTTCAAAGGGGATTTGCACTAAACTTGAGAAAATGGTCCCTTTCTGGTTCTATTTCAATTTTTTAGACATTATTAGGAACGATAACTCGTACTCTGCATGAATTCACGCGACATAATGTAGGCACTGTGCATTGTTTTAATGAAATATTAATTTATAAAATCTGCTACAGTGTGTATCAAGGAATAAACAGGTACAGAAAGTTTTTTCACTTTTTGCATTAAAATTTAACTCAACAGAAAAAGGTTTTATACTAGCAATAAATGTTTACTTTTATGACAAATTCAAGAAGATAGTATACTAGTATATCGGAAATTTTATACAATTATTGTGTTTAGTATATTTAAAAATCTTTTCATAATCAAGATCAACTATTTATGTTATGAATCAACTATTTATTTATTTAATTTTTGTTAAAACCATATAAACAATTTTGTTTATTAAAAAATCGCATTTTAAGTTTAAATATTTAACGATAATTATAGGTTTCATTATGAGTGAGGCTTGTATTACTTGTTACTTGTCTTGTAAATTCCTCCAACCATGAAGGTATTAATTTAGGTGAATCCGCATTTCAGGCTCTTTTATAGCCTATTTTTTCAACATCCGCTCATGACCGCAACATACAGAATTTTTAGTTTTAAGGGAAGTGCATAAAATATTAAAATGGCCAACCGGTCATTTTTTAATGTTCTAATTCGCGTAAATCTGGACCGATTTCGAAGATTTTTACACCATACATAATTCCGTGATGACATCACAATCATGATTTGACCATTCACAGAGCAGATAAAATTTACCGGAAGTCACCCGTTTCGGTGTTGTTTTCCAGATTTTTCATCTAAGCTTGTGGGAAATAGGTCAGCTTTCGATGTTGATATCTAATTTATTTTCACATTTAAATCGATATAAAGACTTTTTTTATACTTAAAATAACGAGGAGAATTCATAACATTAATTTTTAAAAATAATTTTGAAAGAATAAGAATTTGTACTCGGGTCTTTTCCATGCAATTACCATTGATTTCCCAATGTTTCACCTAGTCAAAAATTCGATATCCCGTATGTCCGGAATTATGTATTAAATTTCTAACAATCAATGGAAAGTACCTGTAACAACAACGACACGCCAGATTCCCCGGTGTGTACTATACTTATCAGACAAGGTAATAAAACACGTGATTTACTTGATAACAAAGATGACCACCACAACTGCGGCATCACAGATAGTCACCAAAGGGGTGTTGTCGAATTGATGCTAATTAGATAAATCCCATATCTTTACTATAGGGCTCTGCAGGTCATAAAGAAGTGATAATTTTCTGTTGTTATTCTATGTTTATACCTCCATGCTCCAACGTTGGAGCATATGAAAAAAATATCTTATACACACGCGATTTCTCATTTAAAGATTTTAAAAACAAACTAAAAACACTATAAACATACCACCGCACCATTAAAAGCGAACGATGGCTATATTTACATAAAGCATCACCTAACACCAAACATGCTTAGATTTATCTTAAAATAGGTGTAACTTATAATTACAGTTAGTGCCTTTAAAACATTAAAAAATGCAACACGAAACTCTACATATATATACAAGCGTGCACATGATTATATCAAAACCTATGAGAATTTCTTGCTGGTTTTGCAATATCTTGTTAGTTAAGCTCAAAATATAATTCATTTCTTATCAAGATTTTTTTTTTCAAGATTCAAGATTTTATTAAACAAAACAACCCCGTGCCTTAGGCCTCCGGGGTACATAACATAAATACAAAAAATAAAACGCTCGGACGCAGATAACTGCGTAACAGGAGCGGTGATATATAACACATATACATTATAAGTGAAAGCAAGACGAGCAGATATAATGTAAAATAAAATAAATATAATATAAAATAGACAGATCAGTATGACGTATCTAAATGTATCAACATACATGTATGTACTTTAACAAGGCTTTGACCCATATTATTGACCACGTGGTTTGTATTAAAATATGAAAACATGTGACTGAAAAAAGTGTTTGAAGGATTTAAAAGATTTAAAATTAATACTATATAATTATAATGGATTAACCATTCAAAAATGTCTCCACTTTCTTAATGAAAATTGAAAGGTAGGCCAACACATTTAGGTTACAATATTTTAACATCCCATATACTTTGTGACGATTTGGATTATTCCAATAATAAGAAGGTTTATATTTCTTTCTTAACTCCTTAACGTTTGCATCATTGCATATAGCTATATAATGGTATTCGTCTCCAAGACCAGAACTACAAAAATCGCACGTGCGTTCTACTTCGAGAATTTTCTGCCACCTGCCAGTTTCTACCGGGAAGTTAATATTACAAGTACATAATTTACATATATTAACTCTGACAGATCTAGGCAGTCTCATTAAGGTAGTTCGAGCCTAATAAAAATATCAGACAGAATTTTTTATTTTAAGATATTTTTTAGTTCTTAGCCCATTTGTTAAAAAAAAATATAAAATAAAAATGACATGTCACCGATCATCTTTTCCTGCTATCAGGCTTTGAAAACCAGACCAAATTCAGGATTTTTCAGCAATATTTACAAAGAATATAATATACTGAACTGTGAGAACATGCTTTTTGTTTATCTTTCATATGAAATAAATATCAGACAGATTTTTAATTTTTTTTTATATTTCAGAGGTATACATTTTAGCTATATATTGAGCGGAAAAAAATCTATACAAAATGTATGTCACCGTTTGATTAAGAGAGATATTTTATATAGTTAACGAAATACACATATTACGGGAAAAGGGAGCTAATTCGCGGGAAAGTGTATGTCAATTTAGTATGACGTCACAATGAAAAGGCCAAATAAGGAATATTAAGGTTTGAAAATCCAGTCAATTCCGCATTAGACTTGTGTTTCGCAAATGCGCCAATCGAATGCGCCGGGTATTAGTGTCGATCTACCTTAAATATGGTTCCAAACAAAACTCAACCTTAAACTGAGAATAAAATTGTCCCCTAGAAGTACCCTCAATATCGGCAAACCATCTTTGTATGAACTGATCCTAGAGACGCTGTTTAACAGTATATTTTAAAAAAGTTAAATTTATGTTTTGTTGTGCATTCCACACTTCACTCATTCCAATATCATCAAAAATATTTTTCACAAAATTTATCCATTTACATGATCGATAACCATTATTATACATGTGCAACATTAACTTGTACATTTTTTCCAGAAAGCTTAGTATCGTTTATACCAAAAACAAATCATTTTCATTTTTTACATTTATATCAATTGGAAAGCGAACAAGCTCGCCATATACCATAACATTAGGTGTTGAAGATCTTAAATTGATTAAGAGAATTCTCTTATAAAATTGTCGATGTATTTTTTCAATATTAGATAAATTTTCGAAGGATTGGATTTACTAGTGAATCAATAAGTTTAATTTGAAGATCAACTGGGATAGACAAACTGTATATTTTCCGATAAAGGGCATACAATGCTTTTTGTGATCGTTCGACCAATCTATCTCTAGACTTACAAAAACTACCATTATAATTAAAAAGTATATGAGTCACTGATATCGATATTCTCATTATAAATTTTAAAGGAATAATTCTGCCGACCTTTCCTTTTTGAGAATACTACAACTTTAGTTTTCGATATGTTAAACGATAATTTCCACATATTGCAGTATTCTTCAAATGCATTTAACGTGCTTTGTATATCCTTTTCAGTGTATCACAGTATCATCTGCATAGAGAAGCAGAAACAATTTAAAATAGATACCAATTTTCTGAACAGAAATTTCATCTAAATATTTTAAACTTGAGACTGCCTGCTGATCTAAAAAGTCGGCTAAATCGTTGAGATAAAGGGCAAATAAAAAGGGGGATACTTTCTCTCCCTGTCTGACACCAATTTCACACGGGAAATAACCAGTTTTCATATTATTGAATTGCACACACGACTTAATATCACTATACATATTAACAATCAATCGAAACATTTTACCCGAAATGTTATTTTTTAGTTGTTTTTGATTAAGCCCGACTCTCAACACCGTGTCAAACACTTTTCTAAAGTCGATAAAGGCACAAAAAAGGTTTTTACCTGCTGCTTAATAAAATGAAATAATAGAGTAAAGAATAAAAATGTTATCTTGGGCGGAATATCCTTTACGAAAGCCTTTATATATATGTATATTTTGTTTGTTTACAACTCGAGCTATTTAATTACACAATAATAATTAACGAGCAGTAGCGAGTTAATTATTTGTAATTAAATAGCGAGAGTTGATAACAAGTGATATACATGCCTCACGAGTTGTGAAACCCATTTCTCTTATGATGAACCCTTCTAAACTCTTCTGGTTGTGTTCTCCCAATTATGTTAAGTTGGGTGAATTTAGTTTGTTGTGTTTGTGAATACATTGAATATTGATTATGTACTTTAAACTTA